>JAPZPC010000139.1:0-100871 GCA_037952705.1 Haplographium delicatum
GAGATCCGATTCCGAACAAGAGTTGTTTGTGAAAGAGCTTCGGTGGGGTTGGAGGGGGTTTGGGAGACCCAAGGGGCACTGTTGGCAGTAGACGGTCTAGAGGGAGTTAGAGTCTGTAACTTTACGTCAAGCTTTGAAATCACTACTTCTGGGTCAAAGGGCACTAGGCCAGCTCCACGGAATCTAGCCCGACAGTTGTTAGCTGTCATTGACTTCTTATATGCTGCTGTAAAAGCCAGAAAGAACTCTACCTTCGTGATATAGTTGATATAGGCTTTAATAAACGTCTCGATTTGCCGACCGTACGCCCGCTTCAAGACACTAAAACACCTAACATCAAGTGGTTGGGTTAGATAGGACGAATAGGGAGGTAGTCTAAGAGTTACAATATTGTGTGTCTTGTAGTACTCTTGGAACTCGGCCGATTCGTGACTCTTATGCCTATCCAATACTAGTATTCGATATAGCCCCTTTGCGCGAGCAGTAGTGTGTTTATCAAAGTGTTTTAACTATTCTAGACCTGTCTTATTATTTGTCTACCTATTGCTAGTCGGTTTGATAACCTAGTCGGGTAGGAGGCCGCCGTCGGTGTACTAGTTGGCGAGGTAGTTCTTGCCCTAAACTACCAGGAATAGAGGAACACTCTAGCCCTCGCTATTAATATAGGCAATCGCTGTAGCCTATTCCCGATTCCCTGGCTAAACTGCCTTGCCTCTGCCACGTCGATCTGTACAGGTAACAACTATTGCAGGGCAAATCATACCTATTATAAAGCCGGTTTCGTCAAAGTTGTAGAAGTCGTAGTCTAACACCCCGTATTTTGCCCTTATATTCTCAACTAGTCGGAACCACGCGCCAATTAGCTCCGAATCTTCGCAGAGTGCCCTTTGGAAATCGTAAACACGATTAAAACGCGTCTTGAGGGCTAGTTGTTGTTGTACGAATCAATGCGCCCAGAGCTTGCCAACGCGTTTCCCCCCTCGCGATTTAAGGATATAATTCGCTATATCTTCCACACTAGCCAGCCGGGGTGCAAACCCTCTAGAATCTATATCAAGTATATTCCGAATAATCACTTCCTCTTCAAGGTTAGACAATTTGACACTTGCTAGCCGTCGCTCAGGAAGGGAAGTTTGGCCGTTTATTCTACCGTTAAGTATAGAAAATAGTACTTGATAGAGCTTAGCTGCCTTCCGACGACTTAGTCTTTTTGATGTTCGAATTGCCTCGATAGCTAAAATGATTTTTGCTTCTTGTGTAATCACAGACATAGTAGAAGGTGGAAAAAACGCGTAAAGAATAAAGGGGTAGGGGAATTCGGTAAAATTGATTCGGGTACTGATATAATCCGGGTCCTGATAAACCACGTTATAGAAATTGAAATATATTCATTCCGAATAAAATGCCTCGTGTCAGTCTCAGCAAGGTTGTAAAATCAATACCACACCAAGTAAAATATCCAAATCACGCCTCAGTAGTGACTTTAAACACAAATTTTCGTCCCTTTGCTTGTCCAGCTTTAAGCATCTGCAAACCTTTCTCCACCCCGCCTAAGCCGCCCTTAACGATCTCATACGGATGGCCTGTTAACCGACCATCTGACAACATCCGGGCTAGGTATCTGAAAAATACAAAGGCCCATTCCGGGTCGCTCTTAACAAACTCTTTATCAATTGGCTGTTTTACCATGCCTTCTCTGTATTCACCTGAATGGACAGTTCCAACATAGGTGTATGTGACGTCAACTCCTTTAGGAATACCTTCATCATCGTACCTATTTGCTCCTGACACGACTGACAGGTATGTAACTTTACTAGAAGATGATGGTGAAAGCATCTGGGAGATGGGTACCCAAGTTCCCTTTCCCGAGATAGCATCCAGAGCATTATGACATTCAAGTCCTTTCAACTTCTCTCTTACTGTCGCCTTCATCTTCTCGATTCCTACGCGATAGTCGATCAGAGCATCACCTATGGATTCATCGAGGAGAGAATTGAGATGAGAAGAGCTGCCACCGGCAATAGCAATAATTGGATGAATGTTTGATGCTCGGGCAAGTTTGATTGCGAATGTCCCCAATGCAGAAGATGCTCCATATATAATGAGAGGAATGAGGCTTGATCCAGTATGAGGTGACCAAGGAGGTGGAAGGTGTTGACGGCGAAAGAGGCTAACACCTGCTGTGGTAATAACGAGAGGTATAGTTGCCGCTTCTACATAGACATTAGAGTAATCAGATACAGGTGGGATCATTTAACCTTCATAGCTAGTATTCTCCGGTATCTTGATAACTGTGTGCTGTGGTGCCACAGCATACTCGGCATATGCACCATTTGAAGTCATCATAGGATGAAAAGCTGCGACTCGATCACCAACTTTGAATTCATTTGTCTTTGCGACGTTTGATCCAAGAGAATGAATAATTCCTGAAATATCGTCTCCACTGTTCAATGATTTATTCTGAAGAGTTAAATGTAGCCAGTCTGTTTGACGTTAGAGAGGAATAGAATGTAGCGACAAGCCGACCTTTGACATTAGAGCCTGCTACGATGACTTTGATGACAATACCGTCGGGGCTAGGGTCTGGTATCGGAACGTCATGAATCTCTGTCCGAAGTTCCGGGGTTGGATGAACAATGACCTCCTTCATTTTGCTTTCGAATGTTTTTTGTGAGTTTAATTGTAAAATTTGAAGATCCAACTGTGGAAGAGGAGCCATCTTTTTGTGTTTAAAGTTCTCGCTAGAGTTGCAGACTAATTTGTCAGCACATGCGGACATATTTCCTCTATGCTAGTTTCTTGACCTCAACCAACTAGCATGCTTAATTTCCTAACCCTCGTAGAATTGAGATCAATGCGAAATATAACACTACCAAGAAATAGTACGAACCCAGTAGAGACGCTGCGCAGCTTGTCAAGGATGCATTTGATTTTTTGATATCGCTTGAGTCGCTCCAGTCGCTTGTGACGATGAACATTGCAGCGACTTTCCGCAAGAACTTATTTCGCCCATCTATGACTGATGACTCTCTATTCCCTCCCAGGTGTTGCCGTCAACCAGTCACGATGGGAGAGGTACGGATGTTCCTGAAGGCAGAAATAATAATATAATATAACGGGAAGAAGATCGAGTTCGAGACGAAAAATTGAACGTATTGCCCGATTCCCCTTCGCTCGGCTTTTATCTTGCCAACGGATATAATAAAGAGGAAGCTTCTTGTCCAACATGCAGCACCATTACCTGTACATTGTGTAAACTCGCCACTCACAGAGCGGAATATACTGCCGATACCAGGCTCCAGCAGGTGCTGCAAACAGCGGACTAGAACGGATGGCAGCGTTGTTACTCCTGTCGTCGTCTAATATAGCTTGATATCGGATGTAACCATATAAGGTTCGTCTTGGACCTCAATTTAAATTCGGGGATCTCACAAGAATGACGGTTGTCCATGCGGGTCATAATTCTGCTATGTTTGTGCGGAGGCTTGAAAGAATTGCTTCTGTGAACAATGGAATGAAGAGCGCTTGGTACAGCGTGCGACTCAACTCATAGCTCGCTGACTAGTAGCGGATCCATTCGAAAAAGAGTTCAGGTTGCTGCAGCAGTGTAGAATTTACGGGAGCAGCATAATTGTGACCACGAGAGTTGGCAATACGTCAGAGGGCAACATCGGTGTGAGGAGTGTTATAATACATTGCCGTCTTAAATTTTCGAATGTAGACAATGTTAATTCAGGCTTGTAGTCGGCGTAGGAGAAACCGATTATAAAATTAGCCAATGTCGGCAAAAGGCTTGGTATGTACCAGCTGTGAAGCATCCCATCCCTATAGGATTAAATGAACATTAATATCTGATGATAGCGATTCCTTATCCGTAATTGCCGCCAGTGTCAGATATGAGGACGAAAATACTAAAGATTATCGTTACGAGAACGTTTTGTTTTGGATTGGAAGGCCTCTCTGCAGTACAATCCACTGAAGTCTACCGTCTGTCTCAAAACAATAATCCACTAATAGATTGACCTTAATTCAAGCACCAAGGAGTGCTAGGTTCATGTGCGGAAAGCAAGTAAGCGGGTGCGAGAATCAATAGCGGAAACTTGCCGGCGATATCGCCGGGTTTGATTTCAAAGCACAACGCAAGGTTTCTATTTGCTGATAAAGGACCCTGTATTACCAATTAAACCCAACAATTTCATGTACTGTGGAATTTTGTTAAATGCAAGTTCACTAATCATTTCTACAGTGCCTTTCCGTGGCTGTTGTCACCAACCTTTGTATCAGAGGTAATGTATTTCCACAAACAGCAAATGATGGTAGAAATAAGAGGGGTGTCAAATTAGTCATATCTTGTGTGTGTTATTCGTGCCATGGAATTTACAGAGTTATTGAAAAAGTATAAAATGTGGCAATGATGTCTCGAAATCGAGGCCGCAATATTTTTTTGCATTCACTACCTGACCAATTATCGTTCTTCACTCTCAGCGATTTTTCACTTGGGCCCTCGCTTTCAAGTTTAATAAGCAGGCCCTTCCAAATGTTGCTGAGCCTTCAGCATTTTCAGCCCAGAATGAGAATGCCATTAATTCACAGAATGAGAGCAACTCCGGCGGCGAGTCTCAAATATCTGCTGTCGAGAAGGTTAAAAACGAAATTCCCAACGGGGGCTTGACAGCATGGCTTCAAGTGGCCGGATCTTTCATGCTCTTTTTCAATTCATGGTATAAGCGTTTACCTTATACTTTATCACAATCAATAATATTAATCCAGGGGAATCGTTAATACCTTCGGAGTCTTTCAGACATACTACGAGACGAATCTTCTATCATCACAAACGGCTTCTGCTATATCTTGGATTGGATCCTTTCAAGCCTTCCTTCTACTCTTCGTTGGTGTTTTCAGTGGCCCACTATATGATGCAGGCTACTTTCGACACCTTATTTTCCTCGGATCGTTCTTAGTGGTTTTTGGAATGATGATGACAAGTATCTGTGCCGAATACTATCAAACTTTTCTTGCTCAGGGCTTGGCAATTGGCCTCGGATCAGGATGTCTCTTCGTCCCTTCTGTTGCTATCGTGAGCCAATACTTTACCACCAAGAAAGCACTTGCAACCGGTATTGCTGCTTCTGGTTCCTCTATCGCTGGAGTCATCTATCCCATCGTCTTCCACCGCCTCGTCAATCGTATTGGCTTCGGGTGGGCTACAAGGGTTTTGGGCTTTATGATGCTGGGAACTCTGATGATTCCCTTAGCGGTAATGCGCGTACGACTCCTCCCTGCAAAGAAACGACCGTTAGTCGACTGGCTGGCGTTCAAAGAGATACCGTTTACTTTTTTCGCCATAAGCTCCTTCCTCGCCTTCATCGCCATTGCGATCATGAATACTGCATCTACCATTGGCCGAATTCTACCAAACTATTTCGCTGATAAGACCGGTCCGCTTAATATTATTGTTCCGTGCACTTTTATCTCTGGTGTTCTGGCGTATACCTGGATATCTATCAGTACAAAAGGTGGACTTATAGTTTTTTGTATCTTGTACGGATTCTTCACGGGATCACTTGTTTCCCTTCCTCCGACAGTAGTCGTCACTTTATCTCCAGATCTTGGACTAGTTGGGACGCGAATGGGAATGACATTTATCTTTTCATCATTTGGGTTGCTGATTGGAAATCCGGTTGGTGGAGCAATCTTGGGTGATGGAAATAGCTTTTTGGGCATACAGATCTTCACCGCAACCGTTGTTATTGCAGGGGGATTCACGATGTTGGCTACCAGGATTGTGAAGACTGGTTTCAAATTAAATATGAGAGCATAGACAAGACTTATGATGATTATTTCAATAAGATACTAGAGGAAACCATCTACTATTAACGTGCAGCAGGTTATATAGCTGATCGGTTCTATTTATACGACATTGGAATGGTTAATGTCAAGATAACACTAAGTTAAGCATTTCGATATATTGACATCTGAAAGCCTCATTTACAATTATATTTCCGGAGGCTTACACATAGATTTATTATACAATATAAATTAAATATAAAATATATTACTTCCTGATTTTATAAACTGAGATAAATTGCTAAAATTTTGACCGGCGCTATTGTGGATCAAGAATAATTCTCTCAGCCTCCCAGCAGGCAAATCTTATCTTTTACGTGGAACAACTGATAAAAGTTCAGGAACATGCACTAATCTCACATATATAAGACTGGTGCTTATTAAATTTTTTATCATATTATATTTCTATCCTCAGATATCTTCATACAAATGCGGGCAAATGTGTCGCAGTTATTGCCTGTCAATCCTGAATAGTCGTAATTACAGGCCGAGATAATCGCGTAGTTCAAACCAGGCCTTATAGAACCAAGATTATAGTATAACACACCAAAAGATTCATATGTCTGTGCGTTGCCAATGTCCCACGTAACAGCAGAATAATGACGGGGAATGAACATAACCCTCTTTACATTATTAATAGTTTGTGCCCCGATGTCATAAGCATACACTAGCAAGTCTAGGTTGATTGTTTAACAATTTGCTTAACATTCCCACAATCACCTTTTTCTTCGGTCTGCTTTTCTTTCACCATAACCTGCCCAGCGACAAGCTGGTAATGCTCTGGAAGGGACAGAAGACCTGCTGGAGGCCAGCACTACTCACCTTTTTGAGCAGAAATGGATTTCTTTACGTTGGGATTAGCTTTCGATACACAGACAAATAGATATTACAAGATTTTATATTGATAGGGACGCTAATTAGCGCCCCACAATGCGTCTTTCATATTCGGTTTAAGCGGGACGCCGTACAGCCCAATTCGGCTTAGCTAGCGAATGTCTGTCGCTTCCTTCATGCTGACTTGTCATATTCCGGGTCCTATACACACATATATATACATATGTACCGAAAATGCCTATTATTTTTGATCTTTGAAAATAAGGAGGATATTTGGCTCAATTTTTCGCACAGTCCTTCTCCTCACAATATATTCTTCATCGACATAAATAGCCGGAAATTGTGGAGTTATCATGTCTTCAAATCTCCCATGGACAATTGCTGGTGATATTACAAGCTCTTCGCGTGTTCGACGTCCGGTTCCTCGTCCTCGTCCTGTGCTATCCTGCCTTCGTTGTCGACGTCGAAAGATTAAGTGCGATCGGCTTCTCCCATGCAGGCAGTGTATGCTGACAGGTCATGATAAACAATGTTCTTATAATGCTGGGCCTAAAAATGATGAATTGGGCGGCTCTCAATCTCGAAATGGCAGCATCTCGACACAAGCTTTGACAGAATCCGTTACAGATCACGGGGATACAAACCAAGCTCCCATTACGAAGGATTCTGGAGGGAGTCCCAAGTCTGAAACGCTACTGTCCATTCAAACAAGATTAGAGAAGTTGGAACGACTCTGCAAAACCCATTGTGCTCTGGAGACTTCGGGTGAGGAGGATGAAAGAGAAATAGATGATCATCTACTTAAGGCAGATGCGCCCTTAAGTATCAAGAAGTTAGGGCCTCGATATCATAGTCAGAGCTATAAGAAGTCATTGTTTCATCATGTGAGTTTCACTTCTGCGATTTAAATATTGTTTCTAATTCGTCAGTTTGGCATTGCCGGACGTTTCTGTCACAGTGGCTTTGATGACCCCGAAAGAGGACCGGTTATGAATGAGATCCGGATGTATCACCAAAAGTTCAGCAAAGCACACAAAAATCCTAACAAGATAAGGTCGGACTGCTCGCAATCTTCTCCCATATTTCAACTATTGCCGTCCCGGACCACTTGTGATGAGTCCGTAAGTTCATATTTCAAACTCTTTGAAAAGAGTATGAGGATCCTACATTATCCATCCTTTAAAAATGAATATCAGAGCTTTTGGGCGTCCGGAAAAATGTGTGAAGAATTCGATTCTTTCGTACCTCAACTGGCTGTCATTGTGGGAATCATAAGAACTTTGGATAACATATCTACTCCTAACGAGAAAGATATAAGAGCAGATATACTCTGCGATCAAGTCAGAGCATGGCTGGATAAACTAACTGGACGAAAACAACTCACGCTGTCGACACTGCGGACACGAGCTTTGCTCATTATTGCCCTGCAGGTGAGGGCTGTAAAAGCGGATGAGATATGGAAGGCAACAGGAGAATTACTGAGATTCTCCATGATGGCAGGCTTGCATCGAGACTCCTTGGAGTTTCCAGATATCAATATATTTGAGGGGGAACTTAGACGGAGGCTTTGGATGACTATTGTTGAGATGGATTTAGAATCCTCTCTGAGTTATGGCATGCCGGTAATGTTGCGTGATGGTGACTTCACCAGCAACGCTCCTTCTAATATTGATGATCTCGATCTATTTGATGGCATTACCGAATTGCCCGCGTCTAAGACTCTTGAAGACTCAACCGACTGTGTCTTTCAAGTTGCACTAGCGAGGTGTCTTTCTCTACGACTTCAAGCCATAGGTGAATCTAAAAATCAACCTGAAAATATTATATCATGCATCCATGCCCTCGAATCCTATATACAGGGCCTCCCACCTCATCTAGATCTTGGAAACACTGAAAAGAATTTCGGGCAAAAGTTTGGCATAATCATGCTCAATATATACGTTCGAAGAGTACTGTCGTACTTATATCGATCATCTATTTTATTAACCGATTTAGCACCAAAGGCAACATCGACAGGCCTCAACTCCTCATTATCAATACTGTCCTATCAAAAAGTCTTTGATCCGGATATTCTCGAATCAGAGAGCGATCAATGTGAAAAATATTGGGATTTGTTCCATATTTTGTGCAAAACTGATGTAATGCAGGCGGCTTTGGATGTTTGTCTTCATGCGCAGGTACAAGGTCTTGTATCTTGGACAAGAGCAGGCCTTCTGCTTGCCGTTGAAGACACGACAACCAGTTTGATGCGAAGAATTTCAAGAGTCGGAAGTGATATTAAAGATATACTTAGACTTTCAGTTATTTCTCAACTATTGAAGTCACAATTCACACGGACTAATAGAGAGGATATGATGAGAGAAGGCGCTTACAACGTTCTTCTTGCCTGTCGAAGATCTGCCAGACTGGAAGATATCGCGGAGGGCGGCGATGAAAAGGTTTGATTTTTAGTCCATATTCTGAGTCCAGATCCATTAACGTCTGTAGGATATACAACCTCCCAATTCTCCGAACACTCAATTTGCCTTGGAGAATGGCAGTACATCAGTTGGCTGGACGATAATGCCCAGTGATCCACTACTGGTCAACAATAGCGTTGTGAGTGCCTTTTAATACTTCTCCGGCCCCAGGGCTTTCTGCTTTGTAATTACGTAAGCATTGAATATTAATAAATGTAGGCATCATATCTTGAAAATGATGGAAATTTTGACTTATTATCGGACTATCTTCTGGATGATATTCAAAATAGCCCATGGAACTAATATTAGCATGAAGCTTCAATGAATGTCATCGCCCGGTAGTGTCACTCTAACATACTGTATAAATACTTAAAACGACGGTAGATATTTCGGGTCTCAATTAGCAGTATCTTTTTATTGCCGAAATAAATCTCCATATCTCATCCCCCCCCCCAAAATTACCAAAAAACCAAAAGCATGGTCTTCGAACAACTGATTAAAACTTTTGAATAGTTCGATACGCTTAGCTGGATAGCCTCAGATCTCTTTTTGTTGAGAAGCGATCCATTGATCTACATCTTGTTTGAAATTAGGTTCGTATAACCAACTCAAATTAATCTCTTGCATGGAATCTGCCGGTAACTTGTCCCGTTCCTCCAATGGCATTCGCCTCAACTCAATTTGTTTATTCAGCAACAGCACCTTTTCGATCCTCTTTTGTCTGTAATTTTGCCAAAATATCAACGCGTCTTGCATGTTCACTTTGTTCGCGTGGCCAAGCAGTAGAGAAAAGGTATACACATCTTCAAACGCCTGATTAATCCCCTGGCCTGCACTTGGTGGAATCGCATGTGCCCCATCTCCTAGTATGATTACTCGTCGATTTTTTGAAACCCATTTATCAAGCTTGGGTACGATATAAAATGGCCAAACGTTAATTTTTCCATGTGGAATGTTTGAAACGGCGTTTTGAACGATTTCGGGAAAGTGTTCGGCATCTTTCTGAAGAAATTTCACCAGTTCTTCTTTGTCTGTGGAAACACCATCCCACCCAACTCTGTCCTGCTCAGAAATAGGCTTTTGCTTCCCAATTAAAACTTCCGATCCGTCCACCTCTTGGGGAGCAATGACAAAACCGCCAAGTGGTGTCGAAATAGTAACCGGAATGTGATACCCGGCTGGTAGTTTCAATTGTGCGGTTGGGACAGCCGCGGTAATTCCCGCCATACCGGTGAAGGTCAGCTTCAAGTCAGGATACAAGTAACGGCGTACAGTGGAATGGATTCCATCTGCACCAACAAGAATGTCAGCAGACTGGGTCGACCCATCTTGAAACTCCCACGTGACCCCGCTCTCAGTTTCCGATATCACTTTGGTAAATTTCTTCCCAAATAGAACTGGCACGCCTTTTGCTTTCAACATGGCCACAAGTTCATCGATGAGGACATGACGATATATTCGAAGGCCGGCATAACCGTACTTCACTTTCCCCCCAAACTCATATGTTTCGAGCAGCTTGCCCGATCCGTCTCTATATTCAAGCGTTTCAAAGTTATAGCCTTTAAGTCGGACTTGATCGTAAACTCCAAGGGCATCTAGAACTTTCAATGCATTCGGTGAGAGCATAACAGCGCCTCCGATGTTCAATGGAGCGGGACGACTTTCATAAATAGTGCAAGCGATGTTTAGTTGATGGAGAGCTAGTCCTAGAGAAAGTCCTGAAAGGCCAGAGCCAATAATGGCTACATTTGGAGTTGAAGTCATTTTATCCGATATAAGAATTTAGAGGGTTCAGGCAGAGGATGAATAAAGTTCACAAGAATATAAAACTTTGGGCATTAAGTGAGCGCCAAGAGCGGGATTTATATGAGGTGGTGGGTGGTGGTTTTATGTCAAAAAATACTGGTAGTAAGTAACGCGGAGCCGAAGCGCGGCGCCGCATTCCGGATCCGATGTCTATGTCTATGGCAGGAACAATAAGCCACAGTGGGTGTCGTGAACCTGACGAATTATCATCCAGAAGCCCTTTCTCATTCTGAAAATACCGAAAATACCGAAGATGTTTACGTCAATCATGGCAATTATATAGCTAAGCGTAGCAAAACTATTTCTGGAGCATGGAGGACGTTACATTTAGTACGCCCCACTATCTTCCGTCCAGAACTTCCAGTATACTCTGCCCTGCCTAGTGATATATTCACATCTCTGACGTGATCAACGACCTACCACAAATCTGGTTGAAAAAGAAATTCAAACGCCAATGACACGAAAAGCAAACCAAGGGTTATTCAGCCACAGGAGACCCCATCGTAAATCCAGGAATGGGTGTCAACAATGCAAACAAAAAAAAATAAAGGTATGCTATTATATTTGAATTCATCGACGCTATCGTCAGAGTTTTTTTTATTGCCACCGGTGCCGAGGAAGGCACTGTTTTTCATGGTTTTCTAAACTCCAACTAATACTATTCCTTTCGTAGTGCGATGAAAATAAACCTTCTTGTGGCCATTGCAAAAGGTTTTCCTCTCGCTGTTCTTTTCTTGGACTGTTGTCGACCATCTCTTCGGTATCAAATGCTGGGACGACATCTATCCCCCCTTCAGGACTTTCCGGATTTGTTGGCGACCTTCCATGGCCCAACACATTTACAGGATCACCTCTAACTCATGAAGGAATTGATAGTTTGATGTTTGACTCGGAAGATCTAGAGTTGCTATACTTCTATATAACAACAACAAGCCTTACAATCTCCAATATCCCAGAACGACAGCAGCTTTGGCAAAAAGTCATCCCTGGAATGGCTTTCACTCATCAATTTCTTCTTCGTGGCATTCTTGCTTTCACTGCATTGCATCTTGCATGCTCACAACCTGAACGCAAAGCCTCCCTATTCGCTAAGGCTTCTGCTCACCATGATATTGGTTTGAGGTTGTTCCGGACAACCATGTTAAATATCACTCCTCAGAATTGCGAGGCTTGTTTTGCTTTCTCTTCAATACTTGTTGTTTACGCGTGGCCTTCTTCGGACCAAACAGAAGACTTATTTTTCTCAGACACATCAAGCGCCGAAGAAAACTTCACGGTTGAGTGGGCCAGTCTCCTGCGTGGTGTGCGTGCCCTACTCCATACAGCTGGAGAGTGGATAGCAAATGGCTCCATGAAGATATTACTACACCCTTTTGCCATGGATGCTGAGCTAGCCAAGAAAGCGAACCCCGGCGCTAGCGCAAATTTGGCTTCACTGACTCGACTTTGGGTTTTATCGCCAGAGAAATTTAATTCCGTCCAAGTGGCAGCGTTCAATGAAACGCTGGCTTTACTACACGAAGGGCATGGACTAATGAAGTCCTCTAGAGAATCCCCAGTTGACACTCTTTCCGTGGCATTAGGATGGCCCATTAGAGTATCTGAAACGTTTCTTGAAATGGTTAACCAGCTTATACCAGAGGCACTAGTTTTATTGGCATATTACTCTTTGTTGCTGAATCACGTCGACCAAGTCTGGTTTATGCACGGAATGAGTAGTCATCTACTCGAAAGTATTAAAAGTAGAATTGGAAAGGAGTGGGAAAGCTGGATTGACTGGCTTTTCGAGGATCTGGGTCCAATGGGATCCAAGATTCAAGGGAAAGACAATAGACAAGATCACTTCCCGCTGGTTTAAATGTTTGGATGGATCAAGATGTTCTGAGAGAAATAGAATTAATTGTTGCGGGGCGCATTGATATAAAACCAGAGGAGAATCTACTCATCCAGTCCAACAAATTGCATGATAAAGAATATTTCAAAATAATTACAGCTACCTTCGCCTCTTCAAGGGGAGAAGCTCGAGCCCCTAACTGACTCTTCCACCCCAAATTTAATATCTGGACTTCACCGGGATGTACCACGTGGAATACTATCATGACGCCCAACACAATTACCGCATCAAATATATATTGATAATACTCGCGGTGCATTAGATACCCATCGTGCCCTGTATAAATTTCATGATTCTAAATATACTTCGTATTATAATCAACACACTAACAATATAAGAGCTTTAAGCCTTTTTGGGAGGGAATGGAGGGATCGGAGCATTTCAATGTAGGTTTTCTCTGCATTCTGGTGTCAAGTAGAAGTGCAACGGTGATGAAGAAGCCGAACAAGAATTTTGTTGTACATACAAAAGAACAATAAAGGTTATCACTGGAACAAGCCACGTTGTACACGATATGCCTCAAAAGTGGAGTCTGAATCTGCCATTGAGTGTTTGTCGAAACAGCTTTTAAGGGCGCTGAATCTACTAGAATGAAGTATTCAGAGAAGTTATACAAAAATTCAACATTGTTTTTCGACGTAGAGAGAGCCTGCTAAATTACCTCTAAACAAACAACTCCGTCACCCAACTCTTCCTTTTGCTTGGCCCCCCATATTTCCGAAATCCGCGGATATCGGATTGATTATCTGCATTTCGGTATCGTTTCGCGACACTCCGCTTTACGAAATCGGTTCTATGATTCGTCAGGATACAAATTAAGATTAGGGCTTACAATTAAAAGAAAATAAATGCCACATTATTGCACATAGATCTCGGCTAAGCTCGAACAGGGTCCAAAGGCGGACTTCACTAACTCCGCCTTGATTCCCCCATCAGCAATTCTGCATCCTGCTACGTACTCGTAGTAAAATCATATGAAGAAAGCTTCGGCCGAGATACCACAGTCGGATTAGCTTGTATTATTTTTTGTGATATCTACGCAAATATTAGGATTGGGTGTAGAATCAATCATCGTCACTATAGTTACGAACAGTACAAAGAAGCAGCTCTCATCACACGCGAAAAATTCCATATGCCTGTTCCGAGTAATGTTGAGTCACTGTCTTGAGAAGCTGATAAAGAGAGAAATAGTGGTACAATTTCCAAAATGGCAAAAATTACTTTAACTGATAAGGCGACTGGTGTTGAAATCAAGACCTCAAGTGTTATTATTGCTTCAATCAAGGAGTTAAAAAGAAAAAGGGTGCTAACCGGGTTAACTGAGGTTTATGTTTGATGCGTAATGAATCAATACTTCCCAGAATAACATGAAACTCAATATAACACCTTCACTTTCGAGTTCTTTCTCCTTTTGGGCCTTCCTGTCGCCTCATCTGAGTCATGCATACGTGGTTTGAATTATGGCCGAGCCTCCCTCGCCGCTTGACTGCCCTGAGCATGTTCGAGCACGGTTCTGCGCTTATAATTGGTATAAAACTGGCTGCTAAACGGAGGATGGCCCGTTTTTGGACACCGAATAATAACTGCTTATGAGTTACCAGAGATCGGTTATGCTTGATCTAAAGATTTTCTGCGTCAATGTTATTCCCGCCTAATGCTATATATTTCATTACAACTGGATTAGGAGAATTCACGCTCGTGAAACTAGCACTAGGCATTAAGTGAATAAAAAGAACAATTCAGATTCTTGTGCTAATCGTCTTGACTTCATCAACCGTAGACACAAGGCCGCTCGCTCTTTTTTCTGTTCATGGTTCTCTACGTCAGATCTGATTATCATTCCACTGGAGTTAGACGACCTGATTTTATGTCATAAATAATGCCAAAACAATTATCAGAGAGTTCCTTCGGGATATATGGAGAAGTCTTCAAGATTTGGAGGTCGTCTCGAATGCTCTGCTCAAGACTATTTCTTGAGTTAGTACAGATTCAGAACCATATCATCTTTAGAATTGATCTCTTACTTCTCAAAGGCGCCAAATACTATCTGGTCAATTTCTGAATGATCAGGTAGTCGACTCTTGTGCACTTTGCGAATACCTTCTTCTGTGAAATGACTTGCACCACAATCTGTAAAAAGGTTAAGCCCTTTTTTCTTTGCATCTCAAAATTCATGTAACCTACCGGTATGATGAATCACCACAATATTATTGAGCTTGAGAAAAGCATCAACGAGCATAATCTGTTCCAAAGCAGGAGCGACGCGTCCGCCGGGATTGCGTGATATAAGTATCCCATCTCAAAGATGTATTAGATAACAACAATCTAGCGAGATCTGAATTTTGCATACCTTGAGGCGCAATCTGCAAAAACTTCTCCGGATTGAGACGATTATCAACACAGGTAACTTTAAAGGTTAGTTTGTCGGTCTGTAGAAGATAGCGGTGTTTTTCAACCTACTAACGAGCGTCCTCCCCAAGTCATCCCCACCGGCTACTGCCTCTGCTATTGTAGAAAGTGGATGGTGAGTTTCAGAGTACTTTCTAACCAATTTTTGTGAGAACTACAATTATGTTTCTATCGAGATTATACAAACTTACTCATTACGCTCAAGAAGAGTTGCAAATGGAGTTGAAGGCATAATGATAGATTTATAACGCTTCAAATTGGTAGAAGTATTTGATTGAGAAGGGAATATGTAAACTGATTTGAAGATCATTTTCGAAGCAGAACCAAACCGTATTTATAGCCTTGAGTTCCAGCAGATTTCCAATGTCGTTTAGATACACAGGACTCGTAATTCATCAGCAAAACATAACGGCTTCTTTATTTCCAGGGTTCTTCTACTCAATATAGATTAGCGGAATGTGAGCAAATTTTGCATTTAAACTACTTTTTCAAGGTGGGATTTGGTAAGGAAAACCTGGTGTTTTACGTTCGCCTTGATATCTACTGCACTTACGATGACAGCCAATCCCGGTTGCTCTCTAGTGCACTAGTCCATTTCTGGGATTCCAACCCTGGTCATTTCAATGACGCGAATGAGTAAGCATGTCGAGTATATCACAGATTGACCTCTCACCTTTTCAAAAGCAATTCCTTTGAAAGTTTTGCAATCTTACTCAGCAGATTTCGCTCGTGAAAGTTAGGCAGCCGTACCTCAAGTACCTCTAGCTTGGAAGACTCAAGCTGAAGACCTGCGCGTGGACATTTTCATAGCCGAGCTTCGACGGTCTGCCAAAAGGGAAGCTCGCATCATGAAAGACACGAAGTCGACCGAGTTTCTCTGGATAAACTCTGCCACATCTAATGCACCCTCCGATCGCTCTAGACTAAGACGGGAGGTAATGCAAAAAGTAGCGCTAAGAAGGAAAAGGGAGTTAAAACATCATCCTAACAGCAGACAATTACCCCTCTTCATACCCAGCGACGATCTTAGCGAGACAAAAGTCCAGAAGCAGGAGGCAATATTCAAAGATGCTAAAATCCTTGGGAAAGATCAATACTTTCAACCAGAGATCCCGGATTGTGGAGTTTCCAAACCCGATGATCTACAGATCAACCTGAAGCAGCTGTCCCTCCTTACACCCAGCTATTCGTTGATGCTCGCTAAATGTAATTTGGATTTTCTGGATCTATCCTTATTAGCCTCGCTAGAGGTTGGTCGATATACTGGACAGAGACTCCTTGAGAACCCTCGAAATATTGAGTGCTTTCTAAGAGGAAAGAACTGGTCATATTTTTGTTATGTTCCTTTTAATTATGATCATAGCGTCGTAGTACGCAACGCCACGGATTGTGTCGTTTCCCGAGTGAGATGTTTGATTACACCGGGAGACCAAAAATGGGAGTCTTTAGCAGTCTCATCTTATTTGAAGGCGTTGTCAAGTCTGCAAGAAGCTATAAATTCTTCCTCGCAGCATCCCACAGCTGAGATTCTCTGTGCCACACAAATTTTGGGTCTCTATGAAGTGAGTTCCTGCCATTAATTTGTAAAGACTATTATTTAACATTGTTTCAATAGATGCTTAATCCCAACCGAGAAAATGCGTGGATAAAACATGCTGCAGGAGCTGCGAGCATTATAAAATTACGAGGTACAAACAGTTATGGTTCTGAATTCGAGAAGAGTCTTCTGATGAGTCATGTAGGACCAATAGTGAGTTAGATTCTTTATGCTGTTGACCAAATTCGAGTTTATGAGTGACTTTCCGACAGATTACCGAATCAATCCTTAATAACCAAATATGTTTTCTCGAAGAGCCAGCCTGGAGAGCAGTCTTACGATCAGTTATCACTGATAGCCGTCTCGTACCTGAAAGAAGTGCCATGGTCATCTCATTAATCACCATCTTGACCTCGATTCCTAGCCTTTTCAGAGATATCACAAAGGCAGTTTGCCATTTTCATGACCCACCATTAATGACTGCGATGAAGCTGATATCTCGGCTCCAGAGAGTTCGATTGTTCCTCCAAACTTGGTACTCTAGTCATATCGAATCTGATGCCAACCTGACTAACAAACCTGCTTTTTCCGATGGATACTACAAGATTCTAGTACTATTCTATATCTGCTCGATCTATTCCAATCGTCTCAATACCTGCATCTTTTGGACAGGAACACCAGATATTGAGGAAATGGAGAATGAGTCTCAAAATTATGCGAATATTATTGTATCATTATGTAAAGAAGAATCCTATTCAAATCTTCAAAGTTCACTGCTGCTGGCCCAGAAGTTACCTATTGCGGAGGCAACCATCGAATCTGGCAATGACTGGAAGAAACAAATGAATATTAACTGTAGTCAAAATCGGCTATTTAGAATGCCAGAGAGGACATTCAAACGCTGGTGTAGCCTTTTTGGGCGTAAGACTGGATAAATCCTAAGCGGTCGGAAGAATAACGAGATGAGGGTAAGTAGAAGGCGGGTGATCAAGGTGCAGGTATTAATTAAAGATAGAGGAGAAAAAGTAGAGGATATTGAGATGAGTTGCAGATGAGCGACTATAGCTAGTGACAAATATCTACGAGGAACTATGATGATATGATCTAGAAGTACTTTATGTTGAATTCCCGCTCTACCGATGCTGTCATCTCCTTGATTCCTCTGCATGTGTTGGTTTAAATCTAACTCTTGTATAACAGACCATCAATATTCCTAAAATCTGGTCATTGTCCCGTATCCTTAAATTTAAACTACTTTTTGAATCATTTCGTCGCATTACTGGACTTTTTGTGATGAGAGTTTCTTCCCAATTGACAAGCATTTGGAAAAATCGAAATTTTAGAATTATATGTAATTTGAAGATATTAATTATATCTTTATTAGTTTCCTTCAATACATTCCGCAACAATCTAGCAATTCTGAATGTATTTCTAAGATTCATGCCGGAGCCCTAGGATCGGAAAAGATGCAATATCTATCATAGAGAGGGTCGTTTGGTATCTATTTCCGTCATTCAATTTGAAAATCCTTTCGCCCCAGGGATAAGGGGATTTTGGAAAGCCACAAAAAAGAAAAGCTCGTGGGAGGACATCCTGGCTCGATTAATTACCAATTAACGAACTTTTCATTATCAATTACTTTTTCATTATCAATTATCCGGGTGGCAATCATAGAGCAATTGGTAATTCCATCGAGCTTTACTGGAGCCACAAGTGAGACAGGCTGGCTGAAAATGGCTGAAAATGGTTGTCATTCTAAAGACTTCGCTACAGTCTCGTCCTTATAACCAATCAAGACTTCCACGCAGGAATATTCTGAGGTGTGGCTTAACATTTATTGGCACTACTTGTGATCGCTTACTGAGTTTGCATCTCATCACAGTTAAACCGCTCCACTTGCCGGTATCTGGACAAACCTACGTATTTAATAAGTAGGCGTACCCATATCCATGCATATCAGGGCCAGGACAAATTTTCGACTCGTCGCCCTTAGTTTTACTTAGGAAGTCGTCTGTATATTTTTATATTTCGGGTTTCTTCACCATTTTTATTTGTGGCCTTGAAATTAAAATGACTGAGGTTCTCCAAGATGAACTTATCGAGTTCATGTTTTTGCGAGATGGGAGCGGAAATCTAGATGTGATGAAATGTCTCAGTCTGTGGTTTGGGAAGAGCAACTATACGGACATTGAGATCGAGAACAGATTTGGACTCCATGTTGCTGCGGCGCTGACAGGCGTGTATGACGATTGGAAGAAAACACCAAGAGGTTGTCTTGCCTTGATGATCTTGATTGATCAATTCCCACGAAACATCTATCGCCACACTGTCCAGTCTTTTGCCGGCGATGGGATAGCCCGTAGGATTGTTGATGAGCCTCATAATTGGCTTCATGTGTTGAAACCAGAGGAGTGTATATTTGTGCCGTGTTTGATTATGACGCATCAGGAGAATGTTGAGGATCAGGAGTGGGGAATCAAGTTCTACAATAAGTTGGAGCCCATGCTTCCATCAGAACTTTACATCTTTCGCACTATATTTGAAGAACACTCTCGAATAATCAGACTGTGTGGAACATTTCCTCATAGAGACCACTACTACGGACGAGAAACCTCTCAGGTGGGACAGATGTTAATGGAAAATCCGAAAGTCCGCTTCGACCTTCCATTAATTGCGGAGAACGGGACAATGAAGTTTGGACATAACCCGAAGAAGCTGTGGCTGGCAATGGAACGTGCTTTCGACGCGTTGGAGCGCATTGAAGCCCTCGCCAATGAAACCGAGGAGCGTGGATACGCGGAGCCGGCTACTTGGCTATCCAAAGAAGAGGTTTCTGAGTGTCATGAGACATTCCGCGCTTTTGACAAAGATGGAAATGGATCATTTGATCGAGAAGAGCTTGCCACCGTTCTTGGATCTACAGGTCGTATATACACCAGAGAGCAGATCCAGAAAGCTATGGATCGTATCTCTGGTATAGAAGGAAGCAATTATATTTCATTTGAGCAATTTTCGACTCTGCTTCGAACTAGTATGGATTTGAATCTGGAAACGCGTGTACGCCACCGGTTCAATGGTTTTGATACAGACGGATCCGGTGAAATTTCGTTGGAAGAATTAAAGAAGTGTATCCAAGGGATGGATGATCTGATTACAAATGCTGAAATCGAAGAGATGGTAAAGATCTGTGATATTGATCATAATGGTGCAATATCATTCGAGGAGTTCTCCGCTATGTTACCAAAATTTGGCGCCGTATGACTCGTTGAGTTCGTTAAAACCACCGGAATTCTAATATTTCTTAAGATTAATTGAAAATGAGATGAAATAATGAAAATTTTGTTCCAAAGGATTGGAACCACTTAAACTGAAAATAAACTGAAGGTCGTGGGGTCACCTGTAAGGAGGCTGACTACTGAGTTTCACGCCTTGGAACCAGCCGACTATAGAGTCCAGAATTTATTATACATAAAATTACACCCAGTTCCTTACGTACCTGTGATTGAATTTAATAAATATTCTTAAAATGTAGATACTATAGTGAAGTGAAAGGGATATTATATTTTGACCTGGGGATTACATAGCCATGTCACATGTATTGTATATCCCTGACTAAAACTTGGAAACTTCTAATTGAAACCGATTATCTAATCCATTTTAAATCAAACAAGAAGAAATTTGACTTTGAATAAAAAACAGAAGAGCAGAGATGCGTAACTTAACGCAGCATTTCCACCATTCTATTTAGAGTTCATCCTATCCTCTTCCTTTGCAGCTAAGCCCACTGGTGCCTCCTCATGCACTTTACTCAAAGTGTGCTTTCTAATTAACAAAGCAGTCATCATTGTTACACCTGACGTCACCACATATAGAATCCACATTCTCTGAAGAGCATCGGCATACTTTGCTCTGACTTCCTCGACTTCAATTTTAGGCTTCTGAGAGAGGGCACCCACACTCGCCAGCGGACCTCTTGCCCCAGAGGTGTTTATGCCATATTTTGCCAACTCATTTTGAAAAAGTACACTGCCAATGACGACAGATATGGCGCTAGCAAGTAAACGCATAAATCCAAACGTTGCAGTTGCTGCCCCGATGTCACGGGGTTGAATCCCGGACTGCAAAGCGATGAGAGGTGCTTGATAGTTTGTACCGACCCCGAGACCGGCAATAATTTGGTAGATGATTATTTTGGTAAGAGAAGATGTAGGTGAGAGGTCTATGAAGAGGCCATAGCCTAGGGTCATTAAGAAAACACCTAGATTGGAAGAGCTGTCAGTTGATTTCGTAATGATGGACAGGATGAATCTTAAAAGTGGTGTAGGAGAATATACCGAAAAAGGTGGGGTTTAGGTAGCTTCCAGTTTTGCGAATGTAGAAGCCGGTATAAATAGAACTTATCCCAATGGAGATAGAGGTTGCAAGTGTACGAACACCAGAGACTAATGCAGAGTTTCCTAATACTGCTTGGAAATACAGCGGTAGATAAAATGCTCCGGCAATGTATGTAAGGGCATGGAAGAAGCAGACGCCAAGGCTAGCAAGATTCGAGATGTTTTTGAAAATTCGACCCGGTATAATCGGGTATTTGGCGATCCTGGCCTCCACGGGTATAAATATTATTGCAGCTACCACGCCAGAAACCAGCAGACAGATGATAGTAGCTGAGTTCCACGGGAAATATGTGCCTCCTAATTCGAGACCAAGGAGAAAAAGAAGAGTTCCTGCGACGATGAAGAAAGCACCAAGCCAGTCAATAGCTACCAGGCCCTCATAAATGGGCGTCTTGGGTGTTTTGAGATCGAGAAAGAAGAAAATGATAAAGAACGCCAACCCATCGAGAGGAAGATTTATGTAGAAACACCAGCGCCATGTCACTTTAGTCGTGAATACTCCTCCTAGTATGGGTCCAAGAGAAGACGCTAACGCCCAGGTGGTTCCTATTACCCCATAATATGCTCCTCTTCTTCGCTGACTGAAGAGATCTCCGATGATGATATTGGGTAGAGTTAACAAGCCACCGCCACCAATTCCTTGAACAACTCGAGCAGCAATCAACATGCTAATATTCCGTGAGAGACCAGCTACTAAGGAGCCGATAAAAAAGATAAGGTTTGCAAGGAGGAGGATGGGCTTTCGTCCAAAGATATCTGATATTTTGCCCCATAAGGGTGTTGACGCAGCAGCAGCGAGAAGATAGGCAGACCCGATCCAGGTAAATCCAGCAGAGGAGGATAAATCTTCGCTGATGGTTTCGAGGGCTGTAGTTATGATTGTTGTATCTAAGGCGGCGAGGAAGACGGCAAGAGATAGGGCAAACATAATAACGGCGACTTTGGCTTTACCGCGGTCCTCAAAAGGCTTCTCGTTGATCCTTTCGGATTCGGCCGTGGTAGATTCGGGTATGGCCTCTGGATCTGACATAACTGTCGAAGAGGAGTGAATCTCTTGGCTGGGCATACTGGCCGATTTCCGTTTTCTAATTCGAATAATTTTATTAAGAGGAGTTTTTGGTTTTGGCAAGTTTATCAAATATATGAAATAAAAGAATGATGTAATATGGAAATATTTGAAGCGACTCATGAAGAGAAACTATTTAGTAGCGGATTCTATAGTTTATAAGGAATGAAGAAGTAGGTGTGACGCATGTCTAAAGTTTACCAGAACGACTGGAGATAACAGTGGATTATATATTCATAAGGTCAATTATTGCGGCGTAGGGGCCTGAACCGAAGAACCAATGAAGCCGGCCACCGCTTGCTGTATCGAATGTATGGTAGATAGGGTTTCCTCCTCCGCTCCCGTGAGCGGCCGTGAGCGGATTTAAATTTTATATAGAAACGAAAGCTACTCTATATAGTAACCAAGATTTCAGTTCTGAAATCTGAGAAGTGTTCACCCCATCTCCAGCCGTATTAATGAATCAAATAAAACCAAACTATGAAGGAAACTGGTACCTGATACTAATTCCGCTCACGTGAACGGATTGAAAATTAGCTAATCGCAGCTTTGAATTCGAGGGACCGAATTCGGTGTTCACAGTTCACGTGGACGGAACTTTACCTCCCCAGCCTCGCGTTTCCGAATTATTTGCTTCTCTCCTGAATCCTACCCGTTTACACCTAGCAAGTATAACCCTAAGAAGTTATGACAATGCGTCATGTTTCAAAGCCGATTTCGAGCTGCGATTCGAGCCGGACCCTCCGTATCGGCTGTGATCTTCGAGCGAAAAGCCATTCCCACGATCCATGTTCCAATTGCAGGCGCAGAGGGCGTGAATGTCTTACTAGGGTGAGTATGTTGTTGAAATTTTCAGCTGCCCTCTAATATCTTAAATTAATTGTTATTTTCGAGTTTAGCAAGTAAAGACAACAAACAGGCCTCAATCAAACACAACTTTGGCTAGTACTCCTGACAAGAATAATAATGGCTGTTCTTCAAACAATGCTAAATATAAGAGTTCTTCTGCTTACTTGGCATTGATAACTGAATCTCCTAATAGCGAGAACAGAGTTTCCAGACAAGAAACACTCTCACCTTGCTCAGATGTATCCATCGAGTTCACAGATGATAATTTGGCTCGCAAGCAACTAGCTCTGACCTTGCATCATATTCTTTGGGATATATTTACTGGATTGTTTGAGACTCAAGTTGGCATTTGGATTGGAAGCGAATGCTGCCCCTTCAAACACACGCTAACTGTAGGTACTTGCTATACACTCCAAGTTTTTATATTAATTACTGCTATAGGCACCAACAACACTCATATCTCGACTCATGATTACCTTGGACAGCACTCGATGTGTTGATATCAATCCTCAATTAATGGAGTCCCTAGGTTTGACGTCGATGCCGCCGGAAAGGAGCAACAATCTGCTTAATCAAGCTTTGCTCAGTGCAGTGCATGCATACTCTGCACGCTGGCTGACCGTCGACAATGTAAAATATCACTCAACTGGTGCACAAGATGTTTGGAAATTGAAGGAAGGACTTTTGCGAGACCTGTGGAAACAAGCTTATCAGAAGATCCAACTAGCCATGGTTCGACCGAGCTACACGTCTATCCTGGCTTTACATTTGTTTGGAAATACTCCCACCAGTTCACAAAGCGAAGAGAAAAGAGTAACTGACCTATGTTTGGGGATTGCGCTGCAGCACTACCTTACAATATCTGCACGAACTGGGGTCTTGTCTCACTTGTCCAAATCAACTAAGGCAATTTCGATAACGGAATCCACACAAACACCGGATATAGCAGCGATGGAATACGCTCAAATGCAAGATACAGCTTACTGGTTTGGCATTATATGCGATACGTCTAGGAGCGTCACGGAATGTAACCCTTCCATCCTCTTTCCAAGCAGGACTGAAGAGAATAAAGTCTGGAAATCTGTCCGACAAGGAATCACTGACTTCCAACAGAGAGCAAGAAGTCAGCGCTGGCTTGGATCAAGACTTCCTCTCTCCATTGGAAGCATTTATAGCATAGTTGGTAATGGCTCAGCTTGTAGAGCCATGGCCTGGAGTGCAATATCCAGAGTTCAAGATGCGCTCTTTCATAAAATGACGGGCATTTCAGTTGAAGAGGCAGTCCATGATGCTCTTAAAGTTCTGGATCTCTTCCACGAGGTCTTTGCATCTCTTGTTGGAATATGTAGAAGAGACTTTGCTCTTTCAAATGAAAAGATTCGACTCAGCTGCTGTAGGTTTTCAATTTTTTGCTGCCGTATACATATATTAACCTTATTATAGTTCTTCTAGATCTTGAATTTAGCCTGGGAATTTTGATTTTGGTCGACACATTATGTGCTACTTCATATGCTCACTTAATCCCTTCCGAATACGAACTAAGGATTAGCGCCACGAGAGCAATTGTCAATACTGTGACCATGGTCTTGCAGACTGATCATTACACCTCTGGTGACCACGCTAACAATAGTAACCTGCTTCAAGTGCCATATCCAGAGCAAATTATAAATGGTTTATCACGAGCCGGGTCCTGTCTAATTCATCTCTATAAAACTAAGTCAGTGGCGGCTAGCATGGCGGAGATTATGTTCAGTGTAATATTTACAGGGCTCGAGACTTTACAGATTATCTCATACTCTGCAAAGGTGGCTTTGGACCATCTCATTACACTCTGCAATGATTGTGGTCTTCGACCCAGGAGCTATCGAGATTCTTCAGCATCTTCAACTCATTCGGATAAAATCTCACCTGCTGTTGGATTCGCGCTCTCTGACAAGGAATTCTTAGAAAAGTTTGATGAAAATATTAATATTAATCCAGACCTTATTAATTCAACTATTCAACGGCACGAAATCGCGCTTGAGACAGTAGAATATTAGATTAAATACAAATTTAACTAATGTTAAACGTTCAAATTGTCTTGTTTGTTTCTAGTATCTCAAACTAGGCTTGTTAATATAGTCTCAAAAAAGAATCCATAGCGAACTTCTCCATCGAAATTTTAATTAACTAGCTATGTGAATGATTTTATTGTTGCAGCCAAAATTATGAGTTTCTGATAGCTAGAGTCATCCGTGTTGTAGCCTGGAAAGACTCGGGTCCGTAAAGGCTGAGCTCATCCACTCAATCCTACTTGATCACTATTTCAATGACTATCTTTAACAGCATATAGGGAGCTTCGCCAGATTATTCTTACAAAAGATAGATAATTCTGTTAGAGCAGTCCTGTCTTCTAGATTTTGCAATGAATTTCAAATTATATTACAAAATTGGCAATGGTCATAGAATTGGCGTACAGTATCCACGGTTATTTTAACTGGTCCTGTAAAATCCTTTGAGACTCCGATTTTGACGCCTGTGACCATTTTTGTGGAGATAGTCATTATCTAACCTTTCTGCCAAGTGAGCAAGCTATATACTATCCCTAAAACAACACGCAGTCGAACATATTGATTTGATTGAAGATCGTATCAAATAGTGAAATGTAAGGAGAAATACGTCTCAGCCATAATCATCAATTGAATGTCACTACTTCTTATGCAGCTATTCCGTCCCATCATGGAGCTTTGATAAACTGTAAAGGATCTGAGGAGTAAATGACACCCTGCTTAATCAAGAATTCACTCGTTGCCTCCGATGAATTTAAAATATAATTTTAATAGCAAAGCGACTATATTCTTTCAGTTCAGTCAAGGAATATAAACCATCTTAAATCGTGGCTTTCACGTGAATTTCTCGGTTACGAGTACGTCATCATTCTGCATCCTGCCACAGGACACATTACATCACTCTTGTCTTTAAAGCCGAGCCGATACCGTCATCATTCTTCACTGTCATAGCTAAATATATTAACCATTGCCTATAATTATGACCCAATCATCATCAGATTCTCGACCCGCGCACCACGCAAATGACTCTGGCACGCTATTTCAAAATCCATGGCCATCTGCAGAGAAGCCGACATGGTCTGAGCTTCTGACCATGCAGAATCCTATAAGTTGGTACAGTAACCACAATCTCCACAAACACCCCAGGGCACGAGACATCAAGGTCGTCACGCCTGACTGGGGAACATCGATTTTGAAGGAGAGAGGGTTAAAGAAAGAGGATTGTTTGATAGGGACCTGGTTAGGACATGCCGGGGCTATGGCGGAGCTTCCAGTTGTTACAACAAGGGTGCTAGGACTCCTACCTCCGGAATCACGTGGACCCAGCGGCCTATGGGTCTTATTTGATCCTATTTTCTCTACCCGGGCTGGACCAACGCAATATACTGGCTCCGGAAGGTTGAAACCTACCCCATGTCAAGTGGTGGATCTTCCTGCTTGCCATGCCGTGGTTATTTCTCATAACCATTATGACCATCTGGATTTGCTCTCAATCAAATCGATACAGGAAAAATTTCCAAAGTGTAAATACTTTGTCCCATTGGGAAACAAATCTTGGCTTTCTTCCACTGGTGTTCCAAAAGACTTGATTTACGAGCTTGATTGGTGGTCTGACTGTGAATTTAATCTTCGAGACTTTGGCTTTGAAAAGCAAGTCACGACAGAGGACACAAATATACGGTTTACATGTGTTCCAGCTCAACATAATTCAGGAAGAGGGACAAATGATCAAGCTACTACATTATGGTCTGGATGGGTCATTGAACAGTTTCTAGATTCTAAGGGGCCCGAGTCCGATGTATCAGCGATACATAGGAAACGGAAATATTCTATTTATCACGCTGGCGACACGGGTTATCGCCGTACTTCAAAATCTAGCGAGGTATGTCCTATCTTCAAAGAGATCGGCGATACTTTTGGCCCACTCGATCTCTCTTTTATACCTATTTGGAGAGGGGGGACTTTAGGTTTCGTATCCTATGTCGGATTAAGGCTTTCGCATCATATCATACCTGCCACCTTGCATGCATCTCCAGCAGATGCCATTGCTATTCATCGGGATGTGAGGTCGAGAAATACTATAGGAGTTCATTTTGGTACCTTTATAGGGTCTGAAAATGAGTCGTATGAAGCGACAATTGAATTTGATGAAGCACGCGAGGATAAGGCAGTTAACACTCTAGATGACGAATCAGAGTGTGAGAATGGACGGGCAGGTTTGTTGGATATTGGTGGAAGTATTCCTATTCAGATCGACTAGATTTAACTTCGAATCTTTAAGTAGGCAATTCAATTAGACAGATTTCTTATATTACAACTTGTTAGTACATTTTCCAAAAAATTATGGTATTATCATTCTGAGTATAAATTTACTCACCCTGTATAACCTACCGGAGGGAAGAAAAGAGAATGTGCCAAGCATCTACTCACGTGAGGCAAATCCAATCATAGGGTTGGGTGACATCTGGGCCACGGGATTACAACAAATTTATCCTGCTATATTTGAATGTCTCTCCAATTCTCTTACCACTGTTGTTTCTGTGCTTTTAATTGAGTTTGCGGTCCTCCTTCTTATTTCATTTAAGATTGTAGTTCCAGGGAAGAATATGCATATGCGGCCCGACATAAAAATACCCTAGCCAAGATCTCTGCTACATCTATAAATGCAAGGATTCTAATTTCGCCTTGTGAAAAGACTTGTTCTACCCACAACACTATTATAAGGCTGTGGATGCCGTGGCGGGAATGAATCCAGAGAACACCATCTTCCATACCTTAATAATTTGGAGATCCGTCCTCAAAGATTAGTCCAAGAGCCTCATCCCGACATGGCGTTCTGAAACATTACCATCCATCCCCGTTGATGGAAGATCCAATTTTCCGATTTGATTCAACATGCATTCGCCTAAAATCTTTGCAATCCAATGGGAAGTCTCTTTATGAAACATATTCTCTTTTGATGATCCTGTTGGTATCTTTACCTGTACGGGACGACACGTGATTAGCACGCTAGTCTCGATTAGTCAGAGAAAGGGGATATACCTTAGAGGTTCCTATCCACCCTTCCTTCTAATCAATCATCTACCAACCTACACACCAGTATTCCACTTGATGTGGTGTAATACTTGTAGAAGTGGAGCCACAAATCCATTTGTTTAATAAAGTGCAGACTTCTATTCATAGTGAAAAAGTGCTACGATGAGGATTCAGAATGAATCTTATGCGTTCGATATCTTCCACTGTAATATAAAACCCTCATCTCTCAATGCACTTGATTCGATAATTATTCCATCTCATTGATTGACAGGAACAAATTTAATATCATTTCTTCATTACCAATCACTCACCTCGAATAAATAACGTATCAACATGCGTTTCCCTCTATTTTTAACAGTCCTTTTGGCTGTTTTTGTCAGTACAATATTTGGCCAACCATTTGGCAAGTAAGACTTCAATAATTTCCTACCGCCCAGCGTTGATTAATTTCATGTTACAGAGAGACTTGCGATGTTGGCCTCGGGTCTCATGCTGTAGAGTGCAGCATCTTGAGTGGCTTGAGCAAGCGAACTGTCGAGGTGGATATAAATGAAGTTGACTCCTCGGACGATGCTAATGAACAAATTAAAGTTGGGGGAGTCAACGGTTGCACAGCAGTATATATCTGGCTCAGTGGGAGAGAAATAATTGCAGGGCATTCTGTCCCGGGAGAACACGGCCAAGTTGCAAAAGATCTGAGGGAGTTAGTTGGAGATGATACAGTCTCACGGATCGTTGTCTATTCTCCAGACACCGAGGAAGGGAATAATGTTCGAATCGCTCTTTCGGATGAGAATTTTGGAGCCCCGACTATGAGATATTATCCTTTCACTATAGACGAGGAGCATGAATTTGAGTTCGTAGCTACAGCAGGAAATGTAGGTCAGGTCAGTCAGCCAGATCTCCTAAATGGTATTATAAAATGGATTAGTTGCTTGGGTACCCAAAAATAGGGCTTTAGAGTTAGGATGGGGAACTGAGAAGTTCACTCGTGGACACCGGGGAGATTTGTTTGCATACTAAAGGTGGAGTTATGGCGTTATTTTAATAGTTGAAAAATTTATTTGTATTTGTAAAATTTATTTGTATTTGTTTCTGCACGTACACTCTTATCACCAATTTTTATCTCTTGCCCTACTCTGTGCGGTTTCCTTCCCATGTGGCATGATTTTGGATACAGCTGACAGATTTATTGTTAATTTTCTTGACCCCCATTTACATATTTCTCTATGGATTTCTATCCAATGATGAAGCTTGAAACGCTACTCTAGCTGCGGCAATTAGCTCGGCCTAACGAGTAAGTTCAGGCAACCTGCGACCACCAGTACGGTATTTCGCTACCCGTCGTGACATCGATGCGATTACCTGATGCAGCTCCTCCAGGAATAGAGTTTAAATATTTGAGCTACCGTTCCTAGGCTATTTTGAAAAAAATTTATCACAGACTTGGCCAAGTAGATTCTATATGGCATTAAATATTAAACTGCTCCCTACTGTTTATTATAGACAATCATTTAATATCTGACGTGCCGACTAATTCGTTCTTCATTTATTCTTGGCCATCATTAAATACATAAATTTATTCGAAAGATACCTTACCAATAGCCCGTCCGAATGATTCTCCTTGAATAGTAGCAAGCTCAAGTTCTAGAGCAGACGGCAAGCGAGATCCGTCGACACTCTAAATTGGACAGATTAGCAACGCTCAGAAATGTAAGAATTTTAAAACTAACAGCAAATGTCCCGGCACCCCAGGGAGAGCCACCTCGTATTTCATTGAGGTCGGATTGAACATTGAACGTTGTTTTATATCCAAGAGGAACGTAGATCATGCCATGGTGGACTAAGGTTGACATTGCAGAAATGACAGTAGTCTCTTGTCCACCACCCTGGATACCGGTACTAACAAAAATTCCAGCATATTTACCCCAAAACCCTCCAGTTCGCCATTGCTTGAGAGTATTATCCCAAAAAGCTTTCCACTGACCAGGGAAGTTGCCGAATCGTGTTGGAATGCCGAATAAAAATGCATCGTATGTCTCAAGGACATCAGCAGTGATGATTGGATAGTCAGATTTTGGACCAGCTTTCATCTTGAAAAGGATCTCTTGAGAGAGAGTTTCGGCGACTCTATATTAAATTAATTGAGCTATGAGTACAGTCTTAATTCTTATGTTGACGTACTGGAAGATATCTGCTTCAATTCCGACATTTTTCAATCCTGCTTGCTCAGCCTCGGCGATGAGCTTGACGTGGCCGTATGTGGAGTACTATCACGATTACAATTAGCTCTCACAGAATATGAGCTCGGATTACTGTCAAATATATAACAGTTACTCCATTGTTGCCTCACTACTCACAAAGACTATAGCTACCTTAGGCGCCATTTTGAATTAGCAAATTTGAGGATGAACTGATAGTGGAAGTAGTTATCCAATAGAACGGAAGAAAAGGAATACTATATATCCAAATCTGGTTTTGAGAAAAAGAAGGTTCAAATATCAGCAATGATTTTATACCCGTAGATATTTTCTCAAGGTAACCTGTGTGCGTATACATATACGATCGATTTGTCTTCAGCTGGAAGCATCGTTGATGACTACACGCATTAAACCCGATTTTGAAATTTCTACTAGTTAAACAATATTTTCTGGATGCGCAAAGAAATTTTGCGTGTGAATCATGTCCCCATTCCTTGTGATAAATATCGTTACATGCTTAATTTCACACCTAAGGGGTGGCAACCAGGTTCCACTATCCACTAAATTTGTTATAGTATAGTGGGGCTAGAGCTAGCGTAGGGCACACTGTATCTATCTTAGCCGTAGCGTCGTCCTCCTTCTCTCATCAGGAGATACACACATACACAGCTACATCATTCGGGTCCATCGTTTTCCCCGTTGCCATATTATTGTTCTTCTCATAATAAAATTGCATTAGTACCGAGATGCGTTTGTTATCGAGTCAGCAGCATCCACAGCGTTAGTGCATGTACCACTTCTCTGAAATGCATTAACGCCGATATGCATTAATCATCGAGTCAACTACATCACAACGCCAGCGACATATTCATCTCATAGAAGCATGTAACCATCCTATCTTTCTATGAGAGATTAATCATAAAGGAGCGATATCCGAAAATAAATATCTGTGGCTTAGGATGTATTCGACCGATAAGTTCAATATAGATCCTAAACGTCAGTAAGACCTTGCGTTAAAACCTTTCTTGATTACGCTAAAACCTCTCAGGCATTTCTATAAGACGATTTATTACTTCTGAGCTCAAAATATTCACATTCAATAATCTAGATGTCGAACAGTGAAATCCATGTGGTGGGCATACTCAGGCCTAAACCGGGCAAGATAGACCGAGTAAGTTCCTCAAGACGCGACTTAACTTCAAGGGTTAGAATAAAAGACAGGTAATTGATTTGATTCGTAAATAGTTGATCCAACTTCTATCTCAAATTGCCGACAAGATTTCTGCCAATGAGAAAGATATTACTCAATTTAATGTTAACATTGATGTTGACAAAAAGACAAAAGAATCTACGAATATACTAGTTCTGTTGGAAACGTTAGCAAAGCCCTTCCTCAAGGTCTTACTTCTATAAAAACAAAAGAGAATTTATATTACCATTTGACACGAGAATTTGTACAGTTGTCTTGAACAAGGAGCTGACGTGTTAGATAGTTACAAATCACAAGCTGCTTTTGATAGGCACTTTGCTACATCAGAATATGCCGAATTCCAGGCGACGCTCAAGCGGGAAAATATTATTGATTTCAAAGATCCTATGGATGCAGACATAATGATTATTAAATATGTGTCGGGTTTTTAACAAATTGATTTGGTACAATCAAGGCGAGAAGAATTATCTCCAGTGAAGGCAGTCGCTTCCGATTTGACATAAATCGGCGTCCTGGTTTTAGAATATAATTCAGATGGTTATAACCGATCTTAATATTAAATTCTCAGACATGCAACATCTTCAAGAGCATACTGTATTCATGACCAAATAAGGCTTTACATGTTTCAGACTACTGACTGTTGAGCAAAGGGTCTTGTACCAACTCTCTTTTATTTGAATACAAATCGGCAGGGGATAGTCATCTCCGTACGTATTTCTTTCAAATCTTCTTCATCTCTCGATACGAACCGCCAAGCTTTTTAACCGTTGAGGAAATTCCATCTTATCTTTAAAGTCATCAAAACTATTTTGAGCAGTCAGTCCTAAGATTAAAGGTAACCAGAGTTTCTTGTGGTCTCAGAAGGGACGGTTCGAGCAGATGCTATTAATATTGTGATCGCGCAACTTCCCAGAAGCCGTAAAAAGGGGTATCCCACCGAATAATGGATTCCCGCCTACTATAGAATGAAGATATACGGGAGCCGAACAGAGAGGTTTTTTGAAATCGAGTTTGTCCTATGAGGAGCAAGTCAAAAATGTAGTCAAACAATATCTCATCCTCCTTGAGGTGGCCAATTGCTTGATTTGCTTTAGATCTATAGAGTTTCAGTTTTTCTACTAGCCAGCAAAAACAAAGTTATCTTTATTTCCAAACACCCCATTCTCCCTAATCCAGAATTTACCCGAACATAACACACTCTCACTCTTTCACCTTGGCGAGGCAGATAATAAATACCTCCATTATTATTCTGTACTCATAGATAAGTAATCATGGCTTGATCGACAACCTCAACAGCTTCACCAAACACAGTCTCCCACCAAAGTGTCTCAAATGGATCCCAAAGCGATAGACAGACGGGCATTTCGTCAAGAGCATCTCTAACAGATAGCCAGTTATTCAAATTTCTGCTTCGTGATGTCATTCTAATCATGTTTGAGAACCATCCCCTCTGATCCCTTCCAAAGGCCGCATAACCACCAATAAATAACGTCCATAGAAGCATGTCTTGCCAAGCGTCCCAGTCGCTTAAATCATCCATACATAGTAGCGCGAGTTGAAGCATCTTTGCTAAGTCACCATACATATTCATTGGTGGTTGGAAACCCCACAGAACCAGGTTACTGTAAATGACGGCAGCGAGACGGCAGCATTCTGAAATATTATTCGAATTTACCTCTGTAGTGGGAATAAATGCTTCTGCGAGCTGGTGCTGGATAGACGCTCTCTTTCGATCATACACCAACATGTCGTGTTCTGAAAGTGAAAGAGAAGTGTCGAGCAACGCAGTCATCGTCTCCAGCGTGCGGAGAGCAGAAATAAGGTTATCCGATAGTATCTCATTAAGTGCAAAGCTCCAGACGCAAGACTCACTAGTGTATGCGTTGATCTGGAGATCAGCAAGGAACAAGTTGAGGTCTGGGTCTTCGAAAGGTTCGAACGGATCGTTTTTGGTCTCGTGAATTGGCAGCAAGGGCTTTGCTGGTAACAAAAAAGCTGTCACGTTATCGCACCTATCAAATTTTATTAGCTGGACTGATGTACTTTTTGATCGTTCTAGTTAGTCTGAAATAAGCGGAGTTTGTAACAGAAATATTGAGGTCCTACCAAAGAATCTCGCCTGCAAGCAAGCTGCTCATGCCAAGAGATTCCACGCCGCCTCTCATGCTTATTAGTTGTGACAAGCCGCGCATGTGAATATTCATCTCGTTATAATCCCCCTGACATGTTTGATTTGTGATGAGAAGTGCAATCGAACCCAGAGTCTCGTCAGCTATTGCCTTAGAAGTGTCCATCATTCTTTGGTTGATTATGCGTATCGCCTCTGTTTTATGTGATAGAAATACCGACAATAGTTCCGGAGATACCGTAGGCGAATTTGAATAATAGAGCATATGGCCACTACTAGAGCAGAGGGTTGAGTGAAGGAGAGCCGTGTCCGTCACAGCTGCCGCTACCCATTTTGTAGTCATGGGATTGAATTGAGCCACGCCTGGGCCCTGAGGGTAGTGAAGAGGTCCAATGTGTTGAGCAACTGTAATACGCAAGCAATGTAAGCTAGGTTAGCAAAGGAGGGTTTTTGATTATATAATAAGCAAGAGTGTTCATGAGCACCCTGATGTGCATCGGAAATGATATAGCACCTACAATAATAAAGCAACTGGCTGTTATATGTGGACATAGTGACGGGCAAAGTGTTAAATGGGTCAATACTGCCGGCGCTCAGAACTCGGTCAATATTGGGCAGCAGCACACGCGTACTTTGCACACGCCTGCGACTCTCTTCTGCCTCTTTCTCTTTTCTTTTAAATACAGTGCGTTGCATTACATGAGATCGCACCTGCTTTCTTTCTCGCAGTTGAAGACCTGATGGGCCGACTTGGTTTATAAAAAAAAGACCAGGATCTTTCTGATCTTCGGTATCTTCGGCACCTTGTTTGACGGGCTCTATTTCAAGCTGCCAAGACGATAATTGCCCTTTCAAAGATCCTGCATAAGCAATATTAGGAGAATTACTCTTATCGTCTTGGCAGATTGGGAAACTCGCTTTGCTCCAAATTAACGCAGGTGACTGGCTTTACGATGTCCGACGGCTCACTCGGCGCTCTGTCACTCAACCGAGGATCATCCTCCAGTCCCCCTAAAGGCAAACTCATGACTTAAAGATAGATTATTAATCACTTGTAGAGAATACATGACAACTTTTTTACTGGATTGGGTGTTTGGTGAAAGTGTTGGGGGTTAAAACCCTAACACACTTAGGTCGCATTCCCCCGCTTTATTCTTCCCCGCTATAGGGCCGCTTCATTTACTAGGTCTATTTTTAGAAGGATGATATGCAGTCTAATAATTATAATACATCGGATGGCAACTGGGCGGAAGAGTCCTATGCATGTTGCTGTCTTGAAAGATCATTGACCGATAAGATCGACATGATTTATTGTCAATGGAGAAGTTAATCTCAGTAAATAATTATAATTCAGGTTTACCACTCTAACTTATTATAATTGGAACGTGTTCAGACTAAATTATTTTCTTCCTAGTCGCTCCAAGAATCTCATAAATCACCGAAACACAGTGATACACTGAATATTATAAATTTTTATATTATTCAGCGCACAGATTCTTTAATAAAGGATTATACACGATCTTAAATAGGTAGTAGACATGCTTTGTCATGTCCAATATGATTGCCATAAGCAAATGAAATAGAGGGGACCTTAAGATAAACCGAATTCAGGACTTTTAAACTGTTGTGTTAGTTCTTCTACTTGGAGAGATTATTAATTGCCGGTTCAGCTCTAAATTGCTGGCGATTATATGTAGATAATAATTGTACAACTAAAACGCGTCTCAAATGCACAGAAACTGTCATCGACAGTCACTAACTCTAACTCCAAAGTTAAAAGCACTACGAAAGTAAAAGCGAAAATGCTTAAGGTCAGGCAAATGAACAGCGGTAAATGAGCGAGGCCACGCATTTGATGAATCTCGGTTTGTAATCCCAATGTGAATAGTTGTCTATATATTAAGGATCCTTGAGTTTCTTCGTAAATTATCCACTCAAGAACCGCTGTATGAGGAGGGCATATTCCTGGACTTTTTCTCTTGATTCAATTTCGATATCCAAGTGCATATAGTACTATTTTCGTTTGATGTTTGCTAACAGAAGATAAACTCCTTAATAATTTCTATTTGGAGTTATTGGCAAGAAATTGGTGCCGGGTCTTGTTTTCTCTTGTATTCTAATTTGCTATTTACTATAAAATATTATTGTATCATTTTTGTATATAGCCTTTGTATCGCTATAAAAATATTCTTGTCCTGCCTTTACAAAACTATTAATATCCTCCGAATAGTTACAAGTCATGGCAACTATATAATACATATGCCTGAAATCCATTTTCGATATCTACCAGCTGGAACACTTTTTTATCTAATGTTATCTATTAGGCAATCCAAAAACTGCTATTGTTTTATCAATGTCGCTAATAGAGGCCCAGCTCCTGGAATTTCGGCTTGTAATGTCCCTCTAATAATAGTTTCATCTAATTATAGCTGAGTACCACACCGTCCAATTCTCGCTCAAGCCACATAAGCACCAACTAACAACGTTCTTATAAGCTTGTCCGACCCGACACCTTAGTTGCATAGTAATCTGACATGAATCCTTGCCCTAATCCTTCGGTTGCCCCTAGCGCCTTTGTATAAATACAAATACAACGCTCGCCCGTCGCCATTATTTGCTCATTCAATAATAAATACGACTCTTCGAGCGCTGGACAGCTCTCTAATACACCCATCGTAATTTCCTCTATTCAGTTGATACATTCAACCATGCGCGGCAGATCTCTCTCTCCAGCGGTCTTCCACAGGCGAAGTAGGAGCCAGTCGGTAGCCCCAGCAATCGACGACATTTTATTTCCAAAAGCATACGAGGATGAGTGGGAGCTAGCAGATGTCCGGCAGACAGATTTCGAGAGGTCCCGCTTCTTCATGGTGCGATTCGCGAATATGAGCTCCGATCCCATGATACAGGCAGAGTTATTAGCAATTGCGACGAACCAACAAAATCGCACTGTCCCAGCATTAGCTTTCGCAGTGCAGACTAGAATATTCGCAAACCGTCATGCGACCTTCGCTGCAACTCCTCTCCTACAGTGTATGCGCTTCTTACTCATCAAGACTCGAGTTTCCGAGCACATGGTTTCCGACAGAACCAAGCTTGTTATAGATTTCTTTTTCGATCCCACCATGGCCAGAAATCTTGACCCGCTTCCTAAGGATCCAGTACTTTTCAAGTACCCTGCAGGACGCCTGAAGATCGCTATCGCCGGTGGTGGCCCGACCGCCCTATCTTCCGCCATCTCCTTGGCCGAGAAAGGTGCGGGTAAAGTCGAGGTTCATATGTATGAAAGGCGCTGGGTATCCAAAACTGGTCCAAATGGCCCCTATATCGACTATCCTGCAGATGCGAAGCGTCGTGATCAAGTCGTGACGTTACAAGATTCAGTCACGACTTTAATGAGCAAAGAGACGTATCAAGCACTATTTGAAGGTCGCCCGGAACGTGTTTGGCCTGGTTCTGCCAACATCCAGATTCGAAAAGTTGAGGACCGTCTTCTCCGACGATGCCAGGCTGATGAGTTCCGTGGTCTCATTCACCTGTATCCTGAAGGTTTATGGAGAGATGATCTATCTAAAGTTGGCGACTTCCACGTTTTACTTGGCGCAGATGGAGCTGCATCTTGGGTACGAAGGTCGTATTTCGAGGGCTATGAGAAAGAGAGGGGAAGGAGTTATGCGCTTGGCTTGGCTTTTGATCGTGCTGAGGGACTTCCTTGGTCACAGCCCTTGAATATGTTTTTAACTCTTGGCCAGACTCGATATCTCCTTAACGCAAGCAATTTTGACGGTCGAGGCTACCTTAATATGCAGCTAACAGAGGAGGAGTGGCATAAAATGGTTTCTGTTGATGGTGAGCCTGTCACTTTTGGGAATCCTGGCTGTTTACGAGTCGATGGAAAAGTGCCTGTGGGCTTCAAAGAGAGTCAGGTTTTCGCGCCATCTGAAAATAGAGAGAGCTTACTATGGAAGTCTATTGAGGACGGATTGAAGCTTTTTGGTTTTAGAGAAAATGAAGTTATCAACGTCGTGCGGATTCCAATTGTGGTGCAGGCCGTTCGAGAGGGTGTCCAATACCTCCCCCCTGGAGACGTTATGGCAATTAATCGTCCTCACGCACTCGTTGCAGTAGCAGGCGATGCAGCAATGACAGTGCATTTTTGGCCCGGCCGTGGCTTGAATAGTGGTATCAAGTCCGGAATCGCCTTGGGAGATGAAATCGTGCATGCCCTCAACAGTGGCCGATTCATCGGCCTGCCTCTATCCGCGATGAAAGAGTACAATGATTTTATTCAGAAGCTCCAGGGACGTGAACATGACAAAAGGAGTATTCCTATTCTCAATCAATCCGGATCTCCTGAAATGCTTGGTTGGCTGTTAGGCAAGGCCAATAGTGTGCCCGACAATGTAGCGATGGAGTGGTTAGTTGGTGCAATGTTGCAAATTGCAGATCGTCTGCAGTTACGGCCTGACTGGCCTTTTGAGCCTATGGCAAATGTCGAGCCGCAGCTACGAATCGTATTACGACAGCTTGGCTCGTTGACTCTTAGAGAGATGGCCGTCAGTTTCCCGTGGCCGACGAGAGAAATGGGTGGTGCAGAGGTGCTGCCTATTCGATCAATGCAGCCTGAAGAAAAGAGCAAATGGCTTCAACAGTTATGGACGTTAATAAGAGACGAAAAGAGCAAAGGGTCTGCTAACCGCTCACGTTCTCCCTCATCTTCTCGTTTTGAAGCCCCAAGATCCTCCTCCCGGCCGACATCATCTTCTCGTTTTGAGGCTCCCCGATCTACCTCTCCTAGTCGCCCAGACTCGACCTTACAGCGAAGCAACGGCACACGATCATCCTCTCCGGCACGGTTCGAACAGAACTTGACAGTACCTGGTAACGAAGCATCAGAAAGATCATCTTCTCCCGGCGAGGTCTCTTTGGTGAGGTTATTAAGTACTAAACGCCCAGGCCGTGCGATGCTGGAAGACGCTATGTCTTTGGCGCTATTCCGTGTAGATGAATAATTTAGTATATTAGAAACAGCATTGGCACAGGATATGAGAAAGCTACTAGAATAGTTCAATGTGCATTGTATTTGTAGTAGTAACTCGAACTTCTTGGGTGTTCAAAATTAAAAGTAAAAAGGGCGTAGAGAAGAACTAAAAGTAGAATAAAGTAATAGGATTATTCCTCGTCTGTTTTTCATGTCATGAACTTCTTCCATCTAAATCTCCAAGAGTATATACTCCCGCTATTTATATCTTGGTCGTGCATTTTCTAAAACTAATGAGCTCAAGTATTTACATTTGTGATCCAAGGACGAATACAAATAGTTAGTTGCTAGAACGGGCGAATTTTGCAAATTTCTTGCTAAAATAGGCTACTTTTTCTAAGGGACCCCCATATGGTTTCTCACTTAAACAGCCTCATTTCTTAATAATTAGTTCTTTGTTGAAGCTGTCCAGAAACTCGAAAACTACTTTGAGGACTTGAATTATCAAAGATTTCTCAGCCAATGGATTACCTATTTCATCGGCTGAGAAACACAAATGTTGAGATCAAAATCTTAGCTTAACTACCTGCCAGCAATCACATGCGCAACCCTATTCTTCTTGATAGCCCACCATTCAGACCAAAACCCATAATAATCATACGGTGCCGGTACATTAAAACAATCCGACCAATGGGTAGAGTCGCCACCAGTGAAGTTGTAAGTATTAAGGTCATAATTTGGATGGTATATTGGTCCACCAGGTCCAAAGCTGTCGACAAAAACGTAGTTTGGAGGTTCACGCGCCAAATTGATATGCGCTGGTAGGATGACGCCAACGATAATACACAGAAGAATGATCCAGGTAATTGCAAAGGGTGTTGTAGCGCCGTTTGTGTTAACAGGACGTGCCCATTTGCTGCATCCTAGAGAAGATAGGAGGAAAATTGAAATCGGAAAAATCATAAATATACCATATACAATTCCAAGTGTCGATATGGCTATTTTCTGTCCGGGGTCCAACACGTATAGATAATTCGTTGGTACAGAGATATTTGTCCCTTGAGGGTAAGCACTGTATGCTACAGTGGCTGGCTCACTGGCGTTGATCCCAGTGCTATTGAGAAAGGAGGGCAGCCCACTCCCCCAGTTCATCCACGTATTATCAGAAGTACAGTCCCTATTCAGCAATTGACAGTGACCCTCGACAGTTTCAACATAACCACGATAGGAAACAGTCGCCGTGTGGCTAAATCGGACGATACATAAACTCACAAAATTCGCGGCTAGGTTGAATAGAACGAGGGGTGTAGCAATGCGCAGAACTCCGTTGTTGTTCAGGTAATCGGTGTCGTGATGGACCGAACAGTGGTCCAGAGCAGTCCAACACTGGCAGTGAGAATTGAAAATGAAAACTTGAAGTCTTTGCCGCCACGATCCTCTTTGGCTGAGAGTAAACCGGATATCGAGCCAATAACGGCCAAGAAAATAGAGAGCGCCATTGTGCTGCAAAGAAATGGCCATGGGGTAGGAAAGCTTGCGTATTCCAGTTGCAGGCTGGTGTTGTGTGTCCCATACAATACACCATGATGGGGAGGTGCAGATATATTGGATATATTGGATGCCATATTTTGGACGTCGTGATAGAGTCTGTAGTAATGAGCTAATGAAATATCTACGCTGGTGAAACCTACTTTATCTTAAAAACCTGATACCAAATCAGCCGAGTCTCAGCCGAGTCTATACATCGAATCTGGAATCAAGCCATCGTCCTAGATAGGATACTGTGCCGACAACGATTAAATTAGGTTATGCACGGCCTTGGACCCTGAAATCTTTGATGACGGAACTACTCTGAAGAAAATATGGATTAATTCTCATAGGTTCGGATAATAACTTATTATCTACTTCACCAGCCTCAAAACTGTTTTGCGATAATAGAATGACTGTCGAAGTAGTTAAAGATCTTCTGCGATCCTTTGATAGAATTTGTCTATATATCTTCAAATTAAAATTACCTTTCTAACAAACTAGTATCAATGAAATCAAAAAATTCAAAAAATTGAGCATCAATTTAACCCTGCTCTTCCAAAAGAAAAATAAGGTAATTTATTGCATGAGACCTTGCTTAGTCAAGAGACCTTACTTAGACAAGAGATTCTTTAGAACACTAGGTCGTGAGAATGTTAAATCACACCGAGTAGACTTCCAAGAGGCTGAAACAACAAAAGCCTCAGCATTGGCTTGAATTTTTGGTGATGGTGATCTATGGTTACATTGAGTTATCCAATATTAAATCACTATTTTAAATCGATATGTCTGAGCAACTTTTGGGGCATAGCGTTGTGACGAGAATGAGATAATCACGCGACCTGCAGCGTAAACCCTGCCTAGATATCGTATCATGGGACAACAGAAATTATATTGGCCACTTTTTTAATGATTCCATAAGAAGGTCAGCCTCGCGAGTTGGTGTAGCGGCACATTGTGGCGTGGACCAGCCGGCAGCGTGGGCCAGTCATATAGATGCAAGAGAGCTAACTCTATAAGTCATTGTAATTGATATTATAGAACTAGAGTGCAACGCCTTAAGATTGTTCCTTTCGAGCACATTGTCTGATCTCGCTCAAAACAAGATTTCTACGGTGGAATAACTGATATGGATTGAATAATAAAGCAAAACTAAATGAAAATCAAATCCGGGCTTGTCCAAATGGCCTTCCCCTGTGTAGAACCCTTCATCCGGCGGTAGAACATTACTCATTAGCCCCTGAGTCGCACATGCCTTGTGATCCTAATGCATCTTTACAATAGACAAAAAGCGAAACAGCGAAGTTATCTCATCAGGATCCAGTTATCAAGGTGGCAAAGTTGAATTATGAAATCTAGTCGTCAATCGAGCACTAGTGTTATGTGCTTAAGTAGTCGGTACTATAGTCGTTAGATCCAGTGAAAAGACGTAATCAATCTTGGAATTCCTGCCATTTGACCATTCTATCTTTCAGATTCAAAACGTCCCCATCGATGACAAATGTACCATCACCGCGATGATGAAACATCTTTCCGCCCTCTCCGGGCGTCTTATCTGGGTTGGTCCAAGCATTTACGGGCTTCAAAACCCACATCGAGTATTTGCTGACCATCTTCATGTCTTCGACCACACACTCGATATTCGCAATGACATGAGAGCCTCCCACCAGCGGCGCCTTGATCTTCCCAGCCGGGAGCGCATCCAGCCCAAAGCGCTCCCATTTGTTGGCCTTTCTGTCGTCATCGGCGGAGCAATTCCCGACATCAACAACCACCCCGGCCATCTCAACAGATGGTACGGCCAGTACGCACTCACGCTGTTTTTTAAGGGTGGCAAAAGATGCGTCCCACGGGCCGAGGGAGATGCCAATTAGAGGGGGGGACTCATGTTTTATCACCATATGGAATCCAATGGTCATAATGTTGTGTGTCGAGTCAGCCAGTGACCCTGTAGTGACCAGCAACACAGGGCCGGGCTCAATGAGGCGATAGACTTTAGAAGTTGGGTACGGATTAAAACCATGATAAATTTCTGATTGAGATTCTTTCTTTCCACTGGCCATGCGTTTAAGGGAAGACACAGAGGTTTCCAAGTCTTCCTGGGCTTTGCGCTTCCTAGCCATGATGATCACTTTCCCCAGGGCATTCAATCGTGGTGTTTCGCGTCGCAAATTGTATAGTAAGAACTGATGACATGACATTTATTCAGGGTACGTAGGTTTTATGGTGTTAGCGGAGGGCTGCAACCCCACTGTTAGTGCCTAAGGCTAATTGCGGCCTAAGGCCGCGAGAAGAGGGGCAAATCCTGTAGGGATTTCCCTGCTTGTTGCCACTGTAGATACATTGGAAAGAAGCCTGTAGCTACAGCATGTGATTCAGGGGAATTAGGGCTTTCTGCACCTATAAATATGGGGTACTCACCACTGTAGATTAAGTCAGTCAATTCAGTCAATTCAATTGCTTACGTCAGCTATATGCCCCTCTTAAATATAGCTTGTACAACAAATGTTTTAAATGAAATAGAAAAAGTTATCCCGTGATTGTAAAAAAAGTAGGATAACCTGAGAGTTGCCTTAAAAGCGGAGTAATATCTTGCACGCAAATGCTCCTTAAGAAAAGATTTGCTGCCTCCCGGGATGCCGTGGTCCCTAGTAAATGTATGAAGATGTCAAGAATGGTTCGTGTATAGAATAGCAATACAATACGCTTTTTCACTTGATTTGAATGACTTCCTAGTTTCCGCTGAGACCTGTTTGCTTAATAGAAACTTTATCTCTACCCTATTCTATGGCATAAGAGCTTGAAGGATGAAAAGGAGACTATTAAAGCTAACGCTATTTGTGTTGGCGGGGCTGGACTTAGATAGAAAAAGATATTAGCTAATAAATTACTTATTCGACTTCATTTAGAAAGCTCTATAATAAATATAATTAATTATGTATAGCTAATACACAGAAAGATTCAATTTGTTCAATCCAATGCATCACATAATACTTCAGGCACTTGTTGCAGATTCACTACCCTTCACTAAGAGGTCATTACCAGGGCAGTTCCTGGCCATCATATCCAACAAAGTTCTTGCCTGGGGCAGAGACAAAAGACATTGCAACTTTGAGGCTAATTAATTGTCAGACAAATTCCATCCTCAAGTGAATGTTTTTGCAAAGATACTTACACGCCACTTGCGCTTTCTTCCGGAGAAATACCCCCAAAAGGATTCATATCCGTTGACACGATACCAGGGTGAACTAGCAAGACAGGAACACCTTGTGGGCGAAGTATGTGGTCTAACTGGACACCAAGTTGATTCAGAGCAGCCTGTATATCTTTAGTAACACATCTTTCTAAATAAAAAGGAGCAACATGCCTTGGAGATGTTATACATAGCCGTAGCGTCGTATCCCGCAACGCCCTGAATCTTTTCATGAGCAGCCAGAACTTGGAGGGTCAAAGTTAAGGAGCCAAAGGTTGAAGTCAACAAAACGAATGTCTTCTTAGTATAGGTTGATGTTAAAAGTAAGGGAGAGAAAGCAGTTGCAGCGTAGTATGCGCCATAAACATTAACGTCCATATTGTCTTTAAGTCCTTGGATTCCGACCTCAAGCATTTTACCGAAACCGTTTGAGACTCCAGAATTGTAGATGACAAGATCAAGAGTACTGGTGGTTTTCTTAATCTCCTCAGCCACAAGTTGGATTGATTTGGGATCGACGGCATCAGCAGTCAAAACCTTTACCCGGCCATCGCTTTTCTCCGCGATTTCAAGAAGTGCTTTTGCCTTAGTGGAATCTCTTGCGGTTGCAATAATTATTGCCGCTGGGTGAGCTAGAAGCTGGAAGATACCATTAGCTTTTCATTTCCCATAAAAATGATTTCTATACTCACAGCTTGTTGGACAAGTCCAAGTCCAATACCACGACTGGCTCCAAAAATCAAGATGGATCTTGCTGAAGACATTGTCGAAATTCTAGGTGTACCGGAAATGATGAGTTTAATTGAATTAATTTGCAAAAGTCGGCGTTCTCTCAAGTGTATTTATATAAAAGCAAAATCTTAGTAGTTTCAAGAAATGGCTGGATGTTGGCATGTATAAATAGTGCTTGAAGAATGCAATCATCTTGATACAGTCGGCTCCACCAATTAACAAGCCTCTGGAGTAAAAACACGTCACCAACCGGTGGTGCCTTTCGGTAAAGTTGTTTAAATTCAATACTTTTGATCAGTAATTGCCTAAGGTAGCACCTCCCCTCATTTAGAAGCGTATGGTGGGATTTCAAGGTACTCACCAACGGCGGATTTTCCGCCTCGCCCGCCGCCAAATTAAGATTTTTCGGGAGGAAAAGGCGGAAGGCGGATTTTCCGCTTAACCTACGCTAAAACCTGCCTCAACAAAGTTGAGATTGATAAAGCGGACGCGGATTTCCCGTCTGCCAGTCCAATTTCCACTGCCATATTTCTTCAACCTGCCTGTCTTACACAGCTAGACAGCAGTTAGTATCGGGGCGACGTTGTATGTGCCCTTATTAAGTCCCAAACGAAATGGAAGGGACTGCAGATAAGGTAGTGAGCGGCTATGCATTAAACGCCTGCGAGATGTGCAAAAGGAGGAAGAGAAAATGCGACAAGAGGCTCCCTCGATGCTCTTTGTGTGCAAGGTACATGAAGCGTCTCATAATCGGATCTAGAGAAAATACATTAATAATTCACAGCTTCAAAAATCGAACCTGCCTCTATGCGGACTCCTTTAAACCTATTTCTAGCGAGATATCCGAAAATGTCGGCCTATCTCGGAATGTGGGCCAAGATGGGCATTTCGGCCAGTCGCTGGAGAGTTTATCCCAGAAGAACCACTTTCCTAGTGTATTCTTCCTTGATCACGAAGTCTTTCAGAAGAGTCTGGTAGAGATAACTAATCCTCATATCTCACTTTCTCAGCAAATTTTGCAACTTCTTGGAGATGATTCGCAAGTTCGAAATGTTACTTCGAGATTCTTTGATAACATCCACTCTTTCATGCCTATTATCTCGCAAAAGCTGTTCTATGAACGCCATCTCAGTCCTTTGGTAACACCACGAACTGATATTTTATTGCTATGCCTTTGTATGAAAATATTTACGTGGACTCCTTCGGAAAAGAACAGTGATCCGCAAACCGGAGATTATTTGTCAGCCAAACATTACATTATTGAAATCGAAATTGCCGGTATCTTTACACTTCAAGTTTTACAAGCAAATCTGTTAGTGGCCATTTACGAACTCGGGCATGGTATGTACCCATCAGTAGATCTATCGATTGGAGCATGTGCGAGTCGTGGGATTGCTTTGGATCTGGAGAAAGAATTGACAGATTGTGCGGCATCTCAATATACTTGGATGGAACGAGAGGAACGTAGAAGAGTATGGTGGGCAATAATTATCTTAGAAAGGTTTGTAACTGTAGAAACAACTTGGAGATAATGAAGCCACCTCATGCTGATTTTTATAGGGTCTCCAAGTTAGGATGGATTGATCGGACGTTGATAACAAAAGATCCGGTGTCGCAAAATTTATTGCCGGTGGATGATTTGGCATGGGATGAGGGCGTAAGGGGCCTGATACCGTCTGTTTTAATTTGTACTGGATAATTAACAATAAACAACAGGTAGAGACACAGAACCATCCAATCCATCTATTGACGACTATTGATGCTGATATGGGAAGATATGGCAGACTGGCGCTAGCAACTCACCTTCTCTGCCAAGTATTTCGTCACAGGTCGGAAATTTTTTCTAATATTTCCATGCAAGCTGAAGAATTGCAGCAGCTAGACCGCACTATTCATGCGGCGATTACACTTTGTGATATGGAGGGAAAAAGAAGAGGCTTCACATGCTGTTCTCCAGTAGATATATGCCAGAAGTATTTTGACTGCTTTCGAATCTCTCGTTATGGCGGCTGACATTAAATAGTGCATTGCTAATACTGCATACCACTTCATTCACTCCAAAATCCGTATTGCCCTATGGCAACAACAAAATATATGATTTAGATATAACAAGACAGGTGGCAAAAGATATTGTTGCAAGCTCACAACTCTTCCTCGATACCGGACTTGAAGCTTTGAAAGTAGTTTCTCCATTGTCATTGAATTCTCCCTACAAAGCAGCTGCGGTATATATTCGATTAAACCGCGAAAATCCGAGCAAAGAATCTTTAGAGGCACTAGAAACTCTGAAATCTGCTTTGGAAATAAAAAAATGGAAATGGAGGGTTGCAGGTATACTACCTCTGTTCTAATCTTTGAACTCACATAAGCTTAATAAAATTTTCCAGGCGCATACTTACAAATCTTGGATGCTCGAGAAGTTATGAGGACTATTTAGTCCCTTACATTAGATAAGGCTTGACCTAGACTAGCAAAAGAGGGCTGCAGACTAATAACGAGTTGTTTACGTTACTACCATGCTATATTTTACATTAACTATTTTTAATATTTCAACATAAGTTGTAAATTCAAAGCAATTTAAAATTGAATTGATTATAAATATTTATTTCTGGTTCAGGATCACAGATAATTTCTACCGGGTATTTGTCGACAGATATTCCCGGTTCAAACATCATGACTACTAATATCTTCACAAAGGCAAGAAAATTACGCGCAGTCAACCCAGAACCCGATATCACTCTAGAAATACCATCTACGTTAAGGTCGACATAAGTCCCTGCTCTCCATACCAAAGAGACAACTACAGTTTTAGTCACTTATTTAGGGCTAATTCCTCCAGAACCTACTTGTGTGGTGGATATATTTAACTTGAGGACAGCAAGTTCGACCTATTTGTCAGGCATCGTTACTTAGTCAATCAATTCTACGAAATAGTGGACACAATTGTAATCGGGCACACCCCCTTATAGCATATTCATATCTCGGCACCGAGTGTATCTTCACCGTTAATTGGTTTGCTTCGAAGCTTCCTCATACATTGATAGGACATATGAGACAGCGAACATATATTCTCAAAGTGCATTGAGTCATGGCAATGCGACTCCAATTGGGACGAAACAAGTGATTCTACACGTGATTTCAACACACCTGATCCGGACATCTATACGGTTTATGAACATCCGTGTGATGGATTCACTGCTATAGAAGTGAGGCAGGCTGTGCAGTTATATGACTTGCAATAACTTAAGCAGCATATCAATTAGATCTGTCCTAAGATATTCGATATTTCTGGAGAGGCATACGAGTGGGTGGCTTACTCGTTATGAACATAAGGAGTTCTTTTCTGCTACAAAAAATGTTGCCGAAAAAGGCACGTTGCACCACCGCATTATACAATTAATACCTGGCTATTCCCTTTCACTCACATGGCTCCGTAATCTGTCGCTACTCTATATTTATAACCTCTTCTTGCTAGAATCTATTCCCAGACAGATATACCCATCTACTTGCATTGAAAAAATAGATGATAATGCCGATTTTTACGGATATCTCTACGGTATACTTCAAAGTATATCTTGATCATAGATATGATCCATACGATATGATATATCCCAAATGTATAATCCAAGCAAAAAAAAAGCCCCTATCATCCAATGCAGAAGTCAAGTGCATGTTCTACAACTCAGATCAAGATCCTGAAAAATATACAACCAACCCTTTTCCCAAATGAAGCATGGCATAACCCACTTTAAATCTAAAAAATAAAACAAAGATAGCATATCACTTCATCAAGTCGCAACTATTTCATAGCTATCATCGTCACAGTCATGAACAGGGATCCTCGCACAAAACCAAGAAAAAAGAACCCCCCCCCATTTCAGACCCAACTTTTCATTCTTCTCCATTTTCTAAAAAGCTTATACTACACCACTTCCCAAGCCTTTAATAGTCAATATCTTTTCCCTTCCACTCTCAATTACCACATCCCCATCCAAAATTGACGCCTACTCAACCCAAACGACAGAACTCAACCCATCCTCATTAGTATACGTCCCCTGCCCCCCAACCTGTAACCACGCAATCAAAGCCCCCAATTTCCCCGTCGTGGTATCCCTCGCTATAATTGCTACACTCGAGCTCGTCTGTCCGCCCACAGCAACCATCGTGCCGGCTTTATTAACACTAAAGCTCCTCGGATAAAACCCATGCGCGCTCGTCGCTTCAACCCAAGTAATATTGCCTGTGATAGGATCAATCGTATAAGTGGCCAAAGAGTCCGTCTGGTTTCCAAATAATTTATCGTTACGGTTAGCAGCGTAGAGGAAGTTCCCTACGATACGGAGCTCTGCTGCTTTAGGAGGGTATGAGACGCCGTTGAACATCGTCGCGGCTGGGGCTTTTCCGGCAACGAAAGTGCTTATAGTCTGTGTCTTATTCAGACTCAAACACCCCGCACCATACGTGACACTCCAACTTGAAACCGAGTTTCCCAGTTCGTTGACAGTGTAAAGCCTGAGACCATCTGATGACATAGTATTGCCCTTCGGACTCCACCACTCACCATGTCGTGGGCCATCGCCGGGCGCCGTCTGGGCATCAGGGCATGCATTAAGGTGGCCACTGGCAGCGTCGATGGCGAAGATATGAATGGTATCAGCACCGAGATCAGGCACAAGGAGATATTTCCCCGTAGGATCAAGAAGAGTTTGGTGCGGATGGGGACCGTCGTGTTGACGGTCATTAGGCCCCGGGCCAGCCATGTAGAAGGTCTCCATCTGAAGAGGTACAGTGAATGGAGGGTTGGGGCCTGCTTTCAATGGCAGTGCATAAGTAGTGAGGGTCGAGGGAGTGCGGTAAGGGTGTCAGATAGGCTTGTATACGAGGGTAATATCTGGGACACTTACTATTGCACTGCAGCTATAAAGCTCCTCCCAAGCGCTCCTCCGTACAACACTCCATTCACATCATTTCCAGTAGTTTTTGCTTGGCCGTTAACGATGAGAGTTCCGTCAGCTGATACGTTGTATTCTGCTATAGTTCCATAACCTTGCCATGATTCGTCCCAGCAGTACAGCTTCTTTGAGTCGTCGTAGTACTGTAGCCAAGTCGGCGTAGAGCCACAACCTCCCGCGGCGGAAGTGATCACAAGTGTGCCATTGCTACCTTGTGTATTCAAGGAGAGGGTGAATACCGCCCCGCTGAAGTGTGATGCCAGAAGGGTTGAAGTGGCCGCTAAGGCAGCAGGCAATAAGGCGAACCCAACACACAGCGTACGCGCAAAGATTAGAGACATAACGACCTGTTTTTCGAGAATTTTGTTACTATGATCTTACTGGAGTCTTCAACCCAAGTAATTGCAAGAGCTATTTAAGCTTGACCGATCCTTTGGGCCTTAGGATTGAGTCTAACGGGTTTATTTCCCCGCATTCATATTATATTAGCCCCAATTGGCACTTTGACCCAGTCGTACCTTTTCCTACGTGAAGAAAGTACAACTAAGTCTAAGAATTATTGCTGGGTGCGGTTGTTCCTGAATGTCATATTCGGATAAATTACGACTCTCCGGCAGATCTCAGGGGTACCTGACTACAAGTGGCCAGTGGCCAGGCATTCGGACTCCCGATGTCCGCGCCGTTATTAAAAATTCCCAATATATTACTATCAGCTCATGCCAAATCAAAATTAACGCCTCAAATTTCCACGCATGTCTCATATTAAGGAAGGGCCATATACCGTCGGCTATTTCCATACCCTGTTTGCTGAACCACCGACCAATGACCATAGACCAACAGAATATTTACGCAAGATAGTAAGATCCTGAAAAATTGAACATATCGCATTCCTAAATTGACTAGTGAAGATAAAGACTTAGGTCATTCAGAACTTCAGCCACAGTATAAAAGTTGAAATGTAAAAGGACACTTATATCAATGAACGTACTCAAATAAACTAGGGCTTGGCAGAAGATTAAGAGAAAGCAAGTCTATTACCAACTTACCGAATAGGGTGAGAGATGAATAGAGATAAAACTATCAGAATGATCACCAGAAAAATCTGGAGAAAGATAGGACGAAATCAAATCGGAAAAGAGCCAGTGGCGATACTTCGCGCTTGAGTGCGTCAGGGCAAGACCTCCGCATTATCGAACATTATACAGGGGAAGATCTGTCCTCTGAGAACGCTTATCATCCTCACAATTTTTTTTCCATAAATCGCGGAAACACACAGATTAATGCGACCAAACCCCCTCCTGTCGCTTCCATCGCTAAAATCGAGCGAGCCGAGGATTTGCTAGCCGTTCGTCTCTTTCAAGCTAACCACTAACTGAATCGACAATATTCCTGCACGTATTCAACATGCAAAAACCTTCTTGTTAAATCTAGTGTAAGGCTGTGCAATCTAATCCCCTCTACATTCTTTTTTGTCTTTGTAATAACTTAGGGTCTCGAGGAACATAGTCTCAATCGTCGAGGTCATATTCATTTGGTACTATAATACCTAAAATGTCATCTCGCAGAGCTATTTCGCAGCTTTGCAGGCTTGTTTTGGCCCCTAATATTGCTATATTTAGAAGCACTGCAATTACGTGTACTCCAGCATGTAGTATAAATAATGCATATACATTATCCTGTAGTACGTTGAAGTATAATGATTTATTTCCGATTACATAGGAACAGGGCGAGCGTACCCTTCTTTCCAGGGCTTATAGTCCGCCCTCTTGCTTGAAATTTCCACTTATCGGACTAGAGAGTAAGATATAGTAGTCATTGTAGAGAACAAAAAATCATAACGCCAACTTTGATAGTTGGCACAAGTAGGAGCACAATTGTTGGAAGTATCAGACAAGCAGCTAGGGGAGTTGAAGGATCTAGATCTAGGCACTAAGTTCCGAATTAAAGGATAGTTTCTTATTTCACAGGAGTACTTGTATTGGATTTCCACTTGTGTCAAATAAGTAACAATTCTACTTCTATGGAATCATTACAGAGCTTGTAGTTTTCAAGAAAGAAATAACTGCATATTTCCAACTACCACGGGGTAAAACTTCACGCGCTACACTAACTCATAAGCTATATCTATAAGCCATGACGTGTAACATTGACGACCGGCTCCTAATCCGGCTTTTGCTCTGACCAAACCATCAGCAGCATTGCCGACTCACCTGGCTACATCAAACAAGAATGATTCAGAAAGGAGGCGTTTGCGGAGAGGATTGAGAAGGCGAATATTTTAACCTTAAAATCGTTGGATGCATCTCAAAGAGCAAGAGATTGATTCGTAAAGGCATATATCTGTTCTAGCCCACACGCCAACTACGCCGGTTGGCAAACTCGCCTTCCTATTCGCCTACTGACAGGCCTACCTACTAATTCTATAGTTGGCGTATCGGCCGGCTAGTTGGTCAATCAATTTGGTTAGCGAATGGATAGGAACGCTTCCTGAATATGCTACATGGCCAAGTGTAGTTAAGTATTATCTGTGTAGGATTTCACGTGATCATTCTTCCCAAAATCCATCATAATAGTACGGCTCCAAGCCTTCAGTATATCAAGTTAAAAGAATACCAGAACATACTTACTTTAATTCATTAAGCTTGAAGGTAAATATGCTGTGTTGTGTAATTAGAAGATTTCTAATAGCCTTACTCTAGCTGTCACTCTAATGGTCTTCCCACCGACCGACCTGGAGTCCTCTTAACTTCACTGCCACATCCCCTATAGAAAGCGATTTGTTTTATTTAGCTTCTCCTCATCGAATGGATGCTCCTTTGCCCAATGTCTTGCAATTTCTTCTCTGGTAGCAAACCAAACGCTTTCATGGCTCTGAATATAAGTGAGTAGTTCTCTCAATGCCCAGAATCGTGCTGGTTTGCCGATGAGCCGATTGTGCAGACTAATAGTCATCATTTTTGGTTCTCCGGCACAACCTTCTTCATACATGATGTCGAAGGCGTGTTTCATGTATTTGAGCCAGTCCTCGGGATTTGCGAAGCCAGGATTTGAAATGAACTTCTGGTCATTCGTGTCCTATTTTATGTTAACTCACTAGTGATAGAAAATCGAGCACCTGAGGATAAAATAGAGACAATGCCTACAAGACTATGTGGTATAATTAACAACCCCTTTCCTTTCTCAATCGGATGGGCCTCCCACCATGGCAGCTCATCCGCATATGCGTCACTACTGTATAGCAGCTCCAACCCTCTCTCTTTGAAAACTTGACAAATCAGCCCTTTAGAGCTAACGCTCGGACGACCTACAAACCAGCCTTTCGGCGGCGTCCCAGCAATCTTGTCAATGGCATCGATTGCCTTCTCGATCTGAACTTTCTCTAATGCCAGCGGCAACGTATGATGATCGATCCACCGGTATCCATGCGACGTAAATTCATGACCACATCGCACAAGGTTCTTTGCGGCATCGGGAGACCTGAGAATGGACTGCCCCACCGCATAGACCGTGATGCGGATCTTTTTCTGTTCGAACATTCGGGCGAGTCGCCACACTCCCGCCCTTGTTCCGTACTCATATTGCGACTCCATGGTCAGGTCACGGAGGCCATTGCGGAAAGGCATGCCTGAGAGCTGCCACAACGTTATCAGAGATATATTAAGCTTTGGATTTCAATAATTGGTGGTTATCACCTCTGTCATGAAATTCTCACTTCTTGTATCCCCGTTCATAAGACTAGAACAACTCAGTAAGTACACAAACTTCATTATGCTACATGCGACTGAGAATAAATACCTATTTTCTGCACCTTCCTCATAGTTTAGCACAACATTAATCGCAATTTTTGCTTCCCCGGGCCATTTCGGATCTGGGTATTCACCCTTATAGCCTTCAAAGTCGCGATACCCTGCTGAAAAGGGGATGTTCTCCTCAATGCACTGATCAACCGAAAACAGGCCAGGTTGCTGCGGTAAATTTGTCATTGTGTCGTTATTTCATCAACATTGTTAGCAGCAACGAGAGGGAATATCATCTAGCCAAAGTACTGGAGCACCTCAGTAACCACACTGTCGCGTGAAAGGTGTGTCGTTGCCCGTGATTAACTATCTAATGGCTTGCATCCCATTCTCGGCTGCCATCACCCGTAATTGACTACTAAGTAGCCTATCACCCCATTTTCGAAGACATTGACGGTACAAGGCCGCGGCATCGCTGAGTGTCACGCCGCGGCGCCGCCAAAAGTATTTCTTTATCTCATTACATCGTGTACAGATCAAGCTTCTGCCCAGCCCACTCTGCGCTCTGGGCCGTGTAGATCCGTCAATATTTATATCCATATTAGAGGGTTTTTGGTCAGTTTGGTGTGTTAAATCTTCTTCACAAGCTGCATAAATGGAGAACTACTTAGTTAATTTTACTGTTGACTTTAATATTGTTCGAGAAGCACGGAATTATAGAAACTTAAAAGAGTTCTCTGACAAGAATTCCTTAGTATAATAAAGATTAATATTGGACTATTGGTCGCGATATAGTGTATTTCTAAAATTCAAATATCATGTATGTTTATTTCAAGTATTCATGAAATCTTTCGTAATCGCGTTAAATTACTCGTGACATATAGATATACTTTAGATAATCTGACTGGACTGTACCACTATTGACTTCTTAGAAAGGTCCATGGCCTCCTCTTCAGGAGTATCAGAGCCAGAACGCTCTATATCCAAACCATCTAGGAGGCGTGTATGGGGGATAATTCCTAGCTTGTCTGCCTCCTCAACTGTGAATGTGGCAAACAGGTCTTCCTCGTCAATCTCCCCTAGCCCTGCTACGGGAAAGAAGCGGTTCAGGGCATAATGCACGGCAAATGATATTGCGAAGCCCTCGATGTATGCTAAGTAAAAGATCTCTTGCGCGCCGACTGGAACTTTGATTTTGGGATTTACGGCATTAATAAAGCCAGGTAGAGCAGGTGCGACACCTATAAGCCAGGACGCGAATGCGCGCCAATTGAAGCCGCCGTGGTACCAGTAGATGCTGGACGAATTTGGGACATATAAAGCGGATAGTTTGAGCTTGCGGCTGCGCACAACCCAGAAATCACACACCATCATGCCGACCATAGGGCCGAGAAAGACACTGTAACCATCAAGTACGTTAATGAATGTATTAGGAGCATCTGCAAGCTGCCATGGATTGATGACAATGCCGAGCACGGCGGTAATATACGCGCCACGTCGGATATTGACCCATCGCGGGAATAGCGCTGCGAGGTCAAAGCCACCAGGCCATGCGTTGTCGACCGTGTTTATAGACAGCTGGCTTAAGAAGAAGCCAAGACCAGCAAAGAAGGCCGCTGCGCGAGCTTTGGGCGTGTAGCCGTCCTCCATCCAGCGGATAGCAAGCTCGTTGGGGCTCCAGATCAACTCGCCGTAGATCTTCTGCCCAGCTGATGTTGTCAGTGTACCCATGAGGGTAACGAGAGCACCGACAAAGACATTAGAGTAGATCTGGCCCCAGATCTGGTCGCCTGGCTTCCTGGCGAAACGGTTGAAATCCGACTGGTTTGTCAACGAGACAGCAATAGAGCCAATGACCGTGGTGATGCCACGAATGACCGCCCAGGCTTTCTCAGTCGTGTTTGTCAGCGTGCTATTTTGAACCAGAAGAGGTCCACCGCCATGTGCGGTAGCCAGGGCCCATACGGTGACAGAAAACATAGTAATTGCAGTAGATATATTAACGTAGCGGAAGAGCAATGAAGTTTTCTCAGGAGCCACCCATAGGAAAGGAATCTGGATACAGGTGAAGACGATGAAGCCGACAAATTGTTGGGTGGTCATGTTTGCTGAGGCAGGGAATGTGTTCTTGATATTTTTGTAACTGGGAAAGATGGCATACAGCATCACACCAGCCATCTGACCACCAATCCAGGCTTGGACACCTGTATCATATCTATTTCAGCAAACCCATCTATATTTTCAAGGAGTACCTGGAAAAACTTACCATACCAAACTAAGCACAACATTATCCTTTGAAGAAGAGCAAAGTATGACCCGCGAAGACCCCAGACGGCGCGATTGCCAACTGAGAATCCAACGTGCCATTGCGCGCCCCACCAACCATTTACAATGGCAACTCCGGAAATTAAAATCTACTCATTCTGTGAGTTGGTGATCAGTCCAAAGGATAGGCTGAGATTAACGAACCTTGGCAATGATGGTAACAATCATGGTTTCCCATACACTTAAGCCGAGAGATATCAGTGAACTCGCAGTCTGCCATCCTACACTGTTGAGCTGAATTACAGCCCAAAATCCAACAAAGCCAGAGACGGTCCAGGTGCGACGGGATGGAGGGAGTGGAGCAAGATCACGGTTGTTCCATGCGGTAGCATGTTCGCCATCAAGATTTTCATCCACAGGTACTTCCAACTTCTCGCTTAGCCACTTGGCTCTTGAATGTAGCGAAGACATTTTGAATAATTTCTCCTTTCCAAGCACTTCGAATCGCACTGGTGGCTCAGTTCTGAAGGAGGCGAAGGGTATTTATGCAAAGACTGCTAATCGGTTTTGATGCGCCATCTGGCAGTTATGCGAAGCATTCGACAAGCCCTTATACAGCAACATGAGAAAGTTAGTAGATACTAGGGCCCTCCAATAAGTGAAAGTTTAGATAAGGAACGCCTAGAGATAGCTTTTCGGAATATTGAATAGTATCGGAGTAAAGCGTCGCCCCTGACAGACATGAACCTTTGGCGCGGGATAGAGATAATTGGTGGTTGGAGAACGATCGAAGATCGGATAATCGGATAGAGATCACCGTTGCATAAGGCTGGGTATTCGGAAGTCGCCCGTCTTATACCGTATGGCCAACAATTCCATAGTTTTAATAAAATTCAGATATTCGTATTTGATCTAATGTTGGTATATATTATCTAATATACAATTTCTATTTTCTCATTTTGTTAGAAAATATTTTATACCATTTGCCACTAGAGCCAGAAAATTATGAACAGTGAATTCTAAAACGAAATTAAGAAGAGAGGTAATAAGAAAATAGTTATTGCGATTCTTGCAATAACTCTTACGAAACAAACTAATAATATTATAGGAAAAGGCTTGGCCGCATCGATAAGATGTTGACGGCCAAAGATAACTCGACTCATTTTAGTAAATTCGCCTATCTATTATCAATCAGCCCCCTACTCACTTTTTATATCCTTGCACGGAAGCATCTACGCGCGCTAGCCCTACTTGAATATTATGTCTACTAAAGTTCGAGAGAGGAATATCATTTCGCTTTAGATGATTGGAGGCACTTTCCGTTAAGTAAATATCCAGAGAAATACTGACGACTAACAATATGTCGCAAGTTAGTATAGAGACCACAGAGACCAGCCCTCTGACGATCGAACTTCAGAATGGACAAACCCTAAAGGCTAAATCCAATGAATCAATTGAGGCTGAGGAGATTCCTGTTATCGATGTGGCAAGAATATATAGCGACAAGTTAGAGGATCGTCAAGCAGTAGCTGAACAGATTCGAGAGGCTTGCCATCGCATAGGTTTCTTCTATGTTATTAATCATGTCAGTATTACTTGGCCAATTTCCTATGTCTCTATTATCGTTCTTAGATACTATTAAATCTCAATACTAAGTTGCCACAGGGTCTCGATCAAGCGTTGACCCAAGATGTCTTTAATCAAGCCCGGCGTTTTTTTTCTCTCCCATTAGAAAGGAAAATGGAGGTAGATACAGCATTAGTACCAAACGAATATGTTGGATACCACGCTATGGCGAGCTATAACCGAAATGGCAGGAAGCATCACGGTTAGCCAGAACGGCATTTTCTTTACTTGTTTGACATCTTCTAATTTATTCATTACACAGATCTAAGTGAGGCATTCAATCTTGCCTACTCACCGGAGCAAGATCCGGAAAATACTAGTATAGAACCTGGTACCAGCATCTGGCTAAAGGATCTTCCGGGTTTCAAAGAGAAAATGTACGCCTACCACACGCCAATGCTCCAATTTGCTCGGAAGATGACAAAGATTTTCGCTCTGTCACTCTATCTTCCTGAAGACTACTTTGATAAATACGCAAGGATACCTGAGGCTGGGTTACGGATCTTGCACTACCCGGAGCAAAAGGCTTCGGTTGATGATCAGAACGGCATTGGTGCGCACACAGATTTTGAGTATTTTACTATAGTGAACCAGGACATGTCTGGGGGCCTCGAGGTTCTCAGCAAGTCTGAGAGATGGATTAAAGCTAAACCAGTACCCAATTCTTTTGTTATTAATATTGCAGACTGTTTTATGAGGCAGACAAATGACTACTTTGTATCAACTGTTCACCGAGTGATAAACAAAAGCGGCAACGAGCGGTATTCGATCCCTTTCTTCTACGGACTGGACCGAAAAATACCCTTGGAACCGATACCGTCATGTATATCTGAAGAGAACCCAATGAAGTACCCTGTCATTACAGCGGGAGATTATTATTTATGGAGAGCTAAGAAAGCCAAAGGGGGAGACATAGAATCATAAAATGTAGCCACTCATCTTCTATCTTGGTGGGGGTCTCTAGATATCTGCAAAAAAAGGCGTCGTAGCTATTGGAGACCTGCTACAGTTGCTAGACAGCCAAGTTTTTGTACTCTCAGCATCAATAAAACGTCATTTAATCAGCTCTGGTTATTCTTGACATATAAAAGATATTGGAGATGATAAGCAATATGAGCCTATTTTGCTTATACACACTATCTTAGTAGAATTGGGAGGATAACTGCATTAGATGATAATAACCACGAACTTTGAATCATAAGGAGCTTAACCATCAACTTCAAATGATATTACTAGTGTATCATGCCAAATCATCACTAAATTGCCAGACGACAAAAGCTATCAGCTAGCCAGAGCAAGCATAAGCTTAACTCGTATGTGATTTTTCGGCTCATAAAAAGACACCTGACTTGGTTCGCTAGTGTCATATTTCGGAACATAGGGTCGTGAAAAGAGACAGTAGTAGTCACAAAACTGAGATACGCCTGGATCTTGGTCATTGTCGAAGACTCCTAGGACTTCTTAAGTAAATTGTGGGTTGTGGCCGAAATCCAACTCCACAGTTTGGATTTTGAAGGATAGGATTTGGCTAGCTTTAAAGTGATAGTAGTGTTGCCTAGGATACCTCACCGAATGACGTTGTCTCTGGTTCGCGCGAGGTAGCAATCTCATATTGGCTTACCGTGACTGAATCCCCACAGGTCTGTGCACATATATCTGAAGAAAAAAAAATCATATTCTATCACATCAACAGACCATGATTGGTCTATTATAATAGCCTCAGTCCCGTACAGTACTATCTCCCTCTGGTATCAGTTGCTATCTCCACTTTTAAGGCAACTCCAGCGTTGTATTGTCTAAAGATGAACCAACCAATAAAATGCTTAGAAACTTCTAGAACTGGTCTGCTATATTTCTGGGCAGAAGAGTTGAATCTCTACTAATCGAGGAGGCGGTCAAGACAGCAGTGCTCAAACATAGAGTGATGTCAGCTGCCGTAGGAGACGAGCAGTATGATGAAGACTCGACTGTTTTAGAATTGTGCGATCGTGTTGCCAAGTTGCTTGGGAAGGAATCAGCCGTTCTTCTACTATCCGGTACCATGTGCAATGAGATCTCAGTAGCTGTCCATTGCCGTCCTGGAGATGAAATCATTTGTGATCATACAGCTCATCTTATCATTTTTGAAGGGGGTGATCCTGCTGCTCTTGGGGGAGTAATGATTCATACTTCGGAAAGAAAGCGAGGGATATTCTCTTTAGCTCAAGTGAATGAGGCCTTGAGACGGCCTCAGTCTCGATACGCACCACATAGTCGTCTTGTCTGGATCGAACAGACCTCAAATATGACAGATGGGAATGTTTGGCCTTTATCTACGATTAAAGAAGTGGTAGGTGTTACACGTCAGTTTGGGCTTGTGGCATATTTGGAAGGTGCTAGACTTATGAATGCTGTAGTAGCCATTAGAATATCTGCGAAGGAATATGCTGAGCCTTTCGATTCAGTTTGGATAGATTTTACCAACGGTTTAGGTGCACCGATCGGAGCTGTATTGGCTGGCTCTCACGAATTTATAACGCAAGAGTGGAGCTTGAAATAGATGTGGGGAGGAGCAATGAGGCAGACTGGTTTTATTGCAGCGGCGGGAATTTATGCTTTATATCATCACATCGACCGATTGTCGAATGACTATCAAAAGCTACGTTCTTCGCACTAGAGCTTACAAAATTTTCTAGTGTTGTGATTTCAGTAGAGCAGGTTGTAACTAATATTATAATCTTCGACGTTTGTGGGACAGGTCAGTCTGCTGCTGATGTGGCTGCTGCAGCGAAAGAAAGAGCGTTTGGGCACACGACACTTCGGGCTGTGACACATATAAATATATCTCTGGCAGATATCGAATCCGCAGTGAAGATTGTGCCAGAAATTCTAGTTAGTTCTTTAAATCAAAGTTGACCAACTAGATATATCTGTGACGCCCTTTTCGAGTAGGGGAATTCAACAGATTGCGTATCTCACTCCTCATTTCTGACGCTTCTTAAATGTTCAATTACAGCTGAAAGAAACATGGGTGGGCAATCATTCCCTTACACTAGCTTAATATCTCCAAAATTGGTGCGCTTGGTGGGGTTAACTGATATGTTGCATGATTAAGAGCCCATTGCTCCAGTTTGATACTCCATATCTAACTGATCAAGGATATGAAACATATCCTGATCCGCGTATAACCCAAACTGGCCATTTCCAAGGCTTGCCAGATCAAACTATGAATAAAGCTGCATATCTACTGGGTCTTGGCCCCACATAGAAGGATACGAGTTCGAGTTCTCGTTTTGCGGGATTTGATTATTGTCATTGACGTCATCATTACCAAATGATTCTGGTGTTGGGATGATGGAAGGATTAAAAGCAGGGCTGTGGTTTGAATTAGAGAGAGGTCTTTTTAAATGCTCAAGGTTTCTCTTGTCTCTAGTCATTGTCGCGTTCCTAAGTCTAGCTCGCAAATTCTTTATAAGACTTCCAAGAAGCTCGCCAAATCGGCTTGATAAGTCGACATCATCAGCAATACATGTGCAGAGGCCATTGGCTGTAGAATCAAGCAGATCTAACGTAAGTGTAGCTTCTGTATCCCCTAGTGCGAGAGTAAATGTCTGGTTTGGGGATAATTAGCTAGTGTTTACCCTCAACGAGGCTCAACGAGGAAGGAAATAGTGAAATTACTTTCCATAGAACAATAGCTCCCGTCAAAACTCTATAGGATGTCCGAACAGGGATGTATTTCAGGTTATCATCCGGTATCAAGTCATCAACAACTACATGGAGGATTGATTTAGCTGCGGTCATCACGTCCTTGACATAAATCTTATTCTCCTCATATACACTAAGCATGGCAACTTCTCTATCGGCTTCTGGGTCTTTTGAGAATTTTGTGTACTGTTCAATCAAGGCCTGCAGCGCGATACTGTACGTTAAAACTCGAACATATCCATCCTCAATTGTCAGTATCGCACGCATTGGCCTTGATACTATATTTCTTTTAGTGACTAAATGTATAATTATGTAAGCCTGGATTCTTACATCTTGCTGAGTTGAAGCTCCTCTTCCAGTTGTGAAATAAACTTTGCACATGCTTGAGAATATCAAAGTATTTCCGATTTTGAATAATCTCGGCTGTATAGGCTCTGGATGGATAAATAAGTGTGTTTATCTGACGTTGCGGCATAGCAACACTAACCCAACAGCTAATTGTATCATCTGATGTAACTTCAGGGCTGATTTCTATTAGGGAATACGGTGCTAGATGGCTTCTACCTATATAAATAACACATATTTCAGCGTGGTGAATAAAGGGGAGAGGATTCTTCTACCTAATCTAGCGGATGTCTGTGAGAGGTATACTAATAGTATTTTTTGAAGCTTTTTTGCACGTCCTTGATAAGATGGGGAATTCCATACATGCTTCCTCGCTTCTCGAGTGCCGACGGTAGTATGATCATCATAGACTCCTAACTCAACTGCTAATGTTAAAGCATTCCCAAGAAGAAACCAGGTCATGCGATCAGATCTCCACGAAGAATGCCAGATAGAGTCAGGAAAACTACTTTTTGACATTGATGCATTTCCTGGTGGTTGTTTCTTGCTGTAGTCCCTGGAAATAATGGTATGATGGTCCTCTCGAGGGGGGAAGTGCAGCATACGGGGATTCCATTCTGTTAACAATAATAATGCTCCACAAGTGCCAAGAGTGCGAAGACCACCAAGTGGTGGGCTCATCTGGTGTGCTGAATCAGAGAGATCAGAACTATGCTCAACACCGTTTTTGTAGAATGAAGGAGCATCAAAAACGCCCCCAAAATGGTCTTGACCCCAAATCATGTGCGTAATCATGCCTTGAAGGTGTTCCCATAATGTATTGTGAACAGTGTGGGACCTTGAGACAGCTCCCAGGCCTGTGAATGCTCTCCATCGAGAAGATATCACTAGTATTGCCATTGCCAAAATTGGTTCCTCGTGAATGAGAGAAGGGTGTTTGGATGGGTCCTGAAACATATTAGAAATTACTGGGCTATAAGGAACCAGATCGTTGTAGAAAAAGTCAACCATATCCATTGCCTCGCTAGCAGAAAATAAACCCATAGCAACAAATGATAATTTTGACCAGCATTCCAAAGCAAGAGATTTTGAATCTAAAGTATTCTCAACACCCCTTGATTCTAATCCAGGCTTGGAGGAATTTGTGGATGGATCCTGTTCATTATGGCGTCCGACGCTGAATAATATGCCAAGGGCATCGTACGATGTTGCGGTCGGTCGATTGAGCAGAGAGTTAGCATTTTGTTCTATTCGAGAAGGCAGGTCGTCACGGGATTCGTTTCCCAGCGTATCTCTACGATAGCCGTCGTCATGGGCAGCAGTATTATTATCAACATAAGGAGAGTTGGTCAAGCCTGAATCAATGCTCCGACGATGCTGACTAGGGAGATGTGTTGGTGAAGCAACAGAAATGATTGGAGATTGTACAGAGGGTCTCGCAGGAGCTGCCCTGGACTGTTCGCGTTCTGTCACCTTTCTCCTTTTCCGAGAGGAGTGAAAGGTGCAAGTTCGATTCTCTCTGCGGCATCTTCTGCAGGGGGGATCATGGGGCTCATTAACAGGCCCCAAATCACATCGCACTTTCCGTTCTTTACATAAGTCGCACGCCTACTGAGTGTTAGAGGACAGAATTTTACTTTTCAATCTAATTACCACAGAAGCAAGGTAACAAGACGAAGTGCGAGTCCCTCACTCACCTGATAACCACGTCGGAACGTTGTCGGTGTAGACGTCCGTACTTGATCGGCGTCTGACATCATATATTGTCTCATGCCATCGGTAGGTTGGCTTTTTGTATCGCTATAAAAATCGATATAGTTTTGTGAAGCATTTTCGCAACTTGCAACCTATTCTTAATGAAGGTCACTAATTTTTGTTTCAACGGACAGCGGAATGAAGTTGAGTTATTTACTTCTTTCCTCCAACTTCTCTAAGAATTTTAATTAAATATGCATAAGTTATCTCTATAGTCAAGTTTATTTATCATAATCAAGACTGGGAACCGAGATTACCGATATGCAGTTTTAAAAAGTGGGATGCCAACCTACGGCAAGAGCCGTTTTGTACCAAAGCTTCTCCAATACCTTCTCACTTAACTTGATCGAGTCAAGCTTTCCGAGCTTTTAGAAAAAGAAAAAAAATAAGATTTTCATTTGCCTCACTAGCTTAATCACAGATTATTGAAAGTCTTTTCTTATTTTTCACGAGAGTGTATTTGGCACTCCTCATTGAGCCATACCATTAGAGATGGCTTCCAAGTTAAGGCGCGAAATTTATATCAACCACTTAGCAAGAACATGGAATACCACGGATCGACAAGTTGAATCTTTTTTCTTGGCCAAATTCCATTCCTCCCTCCCCGGATTTACGCCTACTCCTCTACTCTCACTGGAGAAGCTTGCTAAAGAAGTGGGGGTTAAAGCTGTCTACCTAAAGGACGAAAGCAATCGCTGTGCGCTTCCATCATTCAAGATCCTAGGAGCTTCCTGGGCTACGCACAAGGCCATTGCGCAAAGAGCCGGCCTACGTCCTGATATAGATATCGAAAGTCTGTCACGTGTTGCACAAGGTCTCTCTTTAACGCTATTTGCTGCAACAGACGGAAATCATGGAAAGGCTGTCGCTAGAATAGCTAAGATCTTCGGTATTGCTTCTTGTATTTTTATTCCACAATACTTAGATCGAGCTGCCAGGGACTCCATCAGGTGTGAAGGAGCCGAGATCGTAGTGGTTCCAGGCAGTTATGACGACGCCGTGAAGATGGCATACTACAAAAGTAGTATCAATTCTGGGATTCTTATTCAGGACACAGCTTTCGAAGGATATGAAGAAATACCTCAAGTTAGTCAAACCCGCGTCTGTATCATGAAGGGTATGCCTTGATCTAAATAATTTATAGTGGATTGTCGACGGTTACTCGACCATCATGGTTGAAATCGACGAACAAATACGCCATAGTTCTCCAACCCATGTGATTGTTCCAGCTGGCGTTGGATCCCTAACTCAAGCAGTTGTAAGTCACTGCAAAAGGCCTGGCAAATCAGCCTATGTACTAGCTGTGGAAGCAGATATGGCGTCTTGTCTGTATGAAAGCCTTAGGGGAGGAAAGCCGACTGTAATAACGACTGGTGAAACAATAATGACCGGCTTAAATTGTGGCACAGTATCGACACTGGCATGGCCGATCTTAAAGTCTGGTCTTGATGCAGTTGTTACAATTTCCGACTACGAAGCGCATAAGGGCGTTGAGTATCTGCTGTCTCTTGGAATATCTGCCGGCCCGTGTGGTGCTGCCACGCTGGCCGCTTTGAGACATACTGCTCGTCATCACTCCGAAACTGCTGGATTTACAAATGACTCTGTCGTTGTCATTTTAAGTACGGAACGAATGAGGGAGTATAGTATTCCATTTGATGTATCCGTGTACGATCCAGTTCTGCTTACCCAACAGCTTTTAAGGATCGATTCGACAAACCCTTCCTTGTCAAAACACAGTGGCACTGGGGAGAAAGAGATTGCGAATTATATACAAGCTTGGCTTCGACATCGAGATATTACAACGCATCGGCTAGAGAAAATTGCAGATCGGCCATCGGTCATCGGGGTTGTTCGAAGCACCGGTGGTGGCAAGTCTCTAATGCTCAATGGCCATACCGATACTGTTTCCAGCGCCAACTACAGTGGAGATCCATTGAGCGGAGATATTAAGCAGGGGGCAGTCTACGGTCGCGGATCGATGGATATGAAAGCAGAAATAGCTGCCTATATGTGCACATTGGCGCACTGCAAAGAAGCGAACCTCCGTGGGGACGTCATTATGACAGCTGTAGCTGACGAGGAATTCTTGAGTATGGGAACAGAATAAATAATAGATGCAGGGTGGAAAGCAGACGGTGCAATTATAAGCGAGCCAACATCACTTAAAGTAGCATTATCACATAAAGGTTTCGTGTGGTTTGAAGTGGATATTATGGGTACTGCAGCACATGGATCTCAGCCTGATCTTGGGCGAGATGCAATGTGCAAAGCGGGCTACTTTCTTGTCGATCTTGACAAATATCAATCCGCGCTTCAACATGGAAAAAGGCATCCTGATCTGGGGACAGGCTCGGTTCACGCATCTATAATTACTGGAAGAGAAGAGCCATCATCATACCTAGCTCTCTGTACCATCATAGGAGAGCGTCGAACCATACCCGGAGAAAGCGTGGGGGTCATCAAATCAGAAATTGAAGCTATTCTAGACCATCTGAGGAAGACGGTGCCAGAATTTGAATACAAGCTGAGGATCAGTATGAACCGTGGCCCACTTGAGGTATCTAGAGACCACCCATTCATCTCTACTGCGTTGAAGAGTATCGAGTCTGCACTAGGAAAGGCGCCTACAGTTGAATCTGTTGCATTCTGGACCGATGCTGGTTTACTAGGCGAGAGAGGGATTCCGGTGCTAATTTTTGGGCCCGATGGAATGGGGCTTCACTCTGATATTGAATATGTGACTGTGGGTTCGATTAACAAGATGACAGAAGGCTTGACAAATGTTGCTCTCAAGTTCTGCAAAAAGGCATTTTCTTAGTATCTCATTTGAAAACTTATACAAATCCTTTCCAGCTGACTTAAGATTTTTGTTTCATCAAACCGAAGCTACTTCCATCTCAATAATCGTAAATATCAGTAAATGTCGGAATAAGGCCATAATTATCGTACTTGTCGCTGTAGCCGATGAGTATGATGTCTAATTACCACAGGAGTACTTCAAAAGTCGGTTATCTCGGTTATCTCGGTAAGACATCTCACGTCAAACTTAACCACTGTGAAGAATTCTCGAGTGGATCTTACCTAGAACAATTCGTGAATTTCCGTTATTATCCTATCTAAAACTTATCTCCATTGCTACGGGATAACAATCACCCCGATAATCCTTTGTAGGGGTATGGAAACAGTGTTCATAAGATCTGCTTAAGTATAGCAATTAATCCGAAGAACTGGTGCCGATGACGAGAACAAGACCTACAAATTTTCGATCTGGAAGCTCACGGGTTTATTTTAATCATGGACGAAGAGAAAAGGGACAAAGTCACTTCCGGTATAGGTGAACTGCTACACGTCAAGCCTAGCTCTTCATCTGTCAATATAGAAGGGAATATTTACCCCGAGCATGGACAAATAGCTCGCAAGTGAGTTGAGCCATCCTAGACACCTTTGTGCCTCATGTCTTCCTCAAACAGAAGTTCAACCTGAATGAAATTATCCACAGATTAAAAGCCCGGCATGTCCAATTCATTGCCCTCGGAGGCACAATCGGGACTGGCCTCTTCCTCGGAATAGGTGGTGCCTTCACAAAAGCCGGCCCGCTCTCTGTTCTCCTCGGCTACACTTTTACTGGAATCACTGTTTGGGCTACGATGCAAGCACTCGGAGAGATGTCAACCTGGCTTCCCCTCCCTGGCGCCATCCCACAGTTCTCTTCTCGTTATGTCGATGATGCTTTTGGCTTCGCTGTTGGTTGGAATGTACATCTCTTCTCTCTGCAATTTGAAATTTGAACTCCTTTCTAATGCAATATTAGACTTGGTATTACTATAATATCGGACAAAGCGTAGAAATTTCCGCCGCGGCAGTCCTCATAAGCTTCTGGGACGACGAAATAAATCCGGCAACCTGGATCTCCATCTTCTCCGTTATTATCATATTTTTAAACATCTTCGCCGTCGGTGCCTTCGGAGAAGCGGAATTTGTTTTTGCCAGTATCAAAATCCTTACCATTTTCGGACTCCTTATTTTGTCCCTGATCCTCGACTTAGGAGGTGGTCGAAACGACCACCGACTCGGTTCCAATATCGGAAAAACCCAGGCGCTATGAAAGAATATCGCGCTGGAGGGAACACTGGAAGATTCCTAGGCCTGATATCCGTTCTCATTAATGCGGCCTTCTCGTACGCTGGTGTGGAAATGGTCGCCGCGGCTGCAGGGGAAACGCAGAACCCGCGCAAGAATATACCCAAAGCTGTGCGTCGCGTCTTCTGGAGAATTCTCTTCTTCTACGTCGGCGGCACTCTCGCCATTGGCGTATTGATTCCATATAATGACTCTCTTTTATTGAACCCCCAGTCTGCCGGCGTACAGACGGCCGCTGCTTCTCCCTGGGTAATCGCCATCTCCCGCGCCGGTATCCCGGCCCTCCCGTCCATCATCAATGCCGTGATCATAACTGCCGCCATTCCTTCAGGAAACGCTTTTCTGTTCACAGGCTCCCGCTTCCTGTATGCGCTCGCCCAATCCCGTCAAGCCCCGCAAATCTTCCTTCGATGCACCAAATCTGGCCTCCCCATCTACAGTGTGGCCTTCACGGGGGCCTTCACCTTGTTGACGTATCTTTGTGTCTCCTCAGGCCCGTCACAAGTCTTCATCTGGCTCTCGAACCTCACCACAGTAGCCAGTCTCATAACTTGGATCTCGATCTGCATCTCGTACTTAGAATTCTACAAAGCCCTGTCGTATCACTCTATCCCACGCTCCTCGCTCACTTTCCGCGCCCCCTTCCAGCCGTACGCTACCTGGATGGCCCTTGCATTTTTCTGCATCGCACTGTTGCTCAATGGCTTCGGGATCTTCATCCACGGCTATTGGAATGTGCAGGACTTTGTAGCCGCGTATATCGGCTTGCCGATTTTCGTGGTCCTATATATAGGCTGGAAGGTAGTGAAAAAAAGCAAATGGAAGGGGCCTGCTGAGGCGAATATTTTTGGGGGCAAAGAAGAGATTGATGCGCAGGAGATGGAATGGGTGGAGAAGAAGCCAAGCACTTTGCCGGAAAAGGTTTGGGCTTGGGTAGTATAAAGTTTTCAACTCTCCAGAGCATTATTCTTATTTGTATTTATCTATAATAAAGATAGAATCCTATGGCTAAAGATAGAATAAATTCAATAATAATCTATGGTATAAAGCACTATTCGAGAGTCATATAGAAAAAATAGAATTGGATGAGAAACGAAACTAATTAGCTAGCGCAGGAACAAGGACTTACCCCCAATACTTTATAAAGTCTGCTGCTTCCGAAATGAACAACCACCTCCAGCCTTGGAACCCTGCGACAAAGCGCCGGCCACCCCCCATTGGTGAAAGTGAACATTGGCTCGTAGTCTTACCAAAAAGGATATATAATCACCCATAAGGCTGCGCTGTTTCCCTCTTACTATCAATCGCTCACGCCTCTATTACTTAGGATGATATGACCAGAACAAGTCCAACCACTACCTCGGAGACGGCCACATTTCCTACTATTACTAGCTCCTTACCGACAAGTTACTTTATATATCGTCATATCTGTCGATCTCAACTGTTTTCCATCAACATGTCCTTCAATACCCACGGTTTCAATAGTTACGATCAAGCCCGTGTCAATGAGGAAGCCTCATAAAAGTTTACAGGAAAATCTCACTAATATCAACCTTTTAACCAGTTTGTGATAGTGCGTTTACAGTAACGTCTACTATCTCTTTTACAGCTGCTACATTCACGGTGACCGTTACCCTCGCCGTTGCGCCTACAATCACGCCTCCTATAACCACAGCCACTATGATCAAGACTATGACAATCGCACCCCCAAAACCTTGTAACAGAAGCGGTCCAGGACCTGCATTCACTATTATAGTAGTAGAGAGAGGTGAGAAATCATGTACAAACTTGAAATTCAGAGACGGGAATAAGGCCTAAATAATAATAGATGAAGCCGTGGTCGTGATTTTGGCTCATGGCCCTGCCAAAGCCAACACGAGCAACTTACGAATAGCATTCACTACATTCGGTAACTAGTACCGCGGCCATGCATTATTGTAAGAGAAATTCTAAGAGATAGAAGCACAAGTCTATGGTAGCACAGAGAGCGCTCATGAGAATAGAATGTTTAAAGGTATTATTAAAATATATGAAGTCCTCGGCTATTATAGGAATATGTAATAATTTTTCCAGATCAGAAGTTGCTTAAAACAGAACCCAAGCTCCCCCAAACCAAGCAATCCTAAAAGTGAGAACACTTCGTAAGAAGAAGTAAAATAAACTTGAACAAGAATTTTGAATATAGAATATAGAATAAAATAAAATAAAATTAGTCCAATAATACCGGTTTCCTAGCTATCACACCAATTCCTCGGGAAATATACACTCTCGGGTGCCTTAAGGCTCCTAGGAACGCAAATCTTTAAGAATTGATATTCGTTGTAAAAAATTCAAATACCACAATAATAAAATTGAAGGTGTGGTGAATAGATGCCGCTTTGTACTTATAACTCTGGATTTATGGGCAACCTAACATATATAGCATGTCACTTCATAGCATACATAGTTTCAGTAATTTAAATATGTCTACGAATACGCTATTCATTTGTTTAGTGTTTGAAATAAGCCAAGTCTAAGGAGCTAGAAGCCCTGAATTCCATCAATTCTAGAATTTTACCAGATTAATTCGAAACTCATATACCTTAAAGTAGCAAATCAACTTTAACAATTTATTCACCGTTTAAAGTACTGGTCCGATGTTTTCACTCGTTCAAACTAGTCTTAATTGCAGCATGTAACGAAATATTTAATCTTCTCGTGAATCTGCAAGAACATACTCGAGTAAAGCATCTAGTAGCTTCGAATCCATCTCAATCGCATGCAATCTGCTCACTTGAACTGTTTTCTTTACATTAGATGATACCGTTCGCCAAATTTCTTCTTTCAAGTCAAATCCTATCTGAGCGTCGCTCAGGAAAGGCCGGATCAGCGACGTTGAATCAGTAATTCCGAGCTGAGGATCTTCACCAAGGCTAATCTTGACCGTAGCTTGTCGTGGAATTATTCCAAGCTTCAATACTAGGCCATTTGAACACTTTTCTGGGGCAAGTTGCTGTTCAGTACCGTCAATGGTGACTTGCAAATACCGAGGCTTGGACATTCCTAGGAAGCGAAAATTCCATTCGCGACCTTTTGAGATCGATTCTGCTTCTTCGGTTGGGCCTATTTGAACCATTCCAGTCAACTGTGTATATTTAATAAGTGTTTCGGTCCAGGAAATTTCCTCTATGGAACTGCCAGTTCCATTATCTTCTAAAATTCTGAACTCTCTGTCTGCACCTATGACGATGAGAACTTCGAACGCATCAGTATTGTTGCCACCATTTAATGGTTTTGTTACTGCATCCAGTGGTATAATTGAACCTTCTCGAGCAAACACTGGATAACCGTGAAGGGGTCTGTTTATCCATAGCTCACGGTCTCCATCGTATACCGCTCCATTGAAAATGTCAACGTACCTTCCTGGCGGAAGCCAACCACGTACTTGACCTAAACGAAGCTTTGGATCTTGAGGTGAAGTTATTGGAATAACAATCAGCTCAGAGCCGAAAAGGTATTGATTGGGAACATTATAGGCCTCGACTCTATCTGGGTATTCCCAATACATAGGCTGGACTAAAACCGATTTATCTCTAACAACCTTGACATTCATCGTATAGAGATATGGTAGTAATCGATGGCGGAGACGTAAAAAATCGGTCATGATTCTTTTGGCTTCGATTCCAAACCCCCATGGCTCTTTTGAGCTCCATTGGTTATTCGATGAGTGTAGCCGCATTATTGGAGAAAATACTCCGAGTTGTACCCAACGAGTACCAAGCTGATCATCTTTACTGCCATGAAAATGGCCTCCAACATCATGGCTCCACCAACCATAACCTATATTTGCAGCTGTAGCAGTAAACTCCGGCTGAAAATCTAGCGACGCCCAAGTGACAAATGAGTCACCAGAGAAGCCGATTGGGTAACGATGACTGCCTGGGCCAGCGTAACGTGAGAAAGTTATTGGTCGCTTATTTCCTCGACCACTATCAAGGAAATGATAATGATTAAGTAACCAAAGAGGGTCAATTCCCTTTAGACTAGAGTACTCCCCTTGTTGCCAATCCACCCACCAGAAGTCGATTCCATCCCTTTCTTCAAATGTCCTGTGTAGGATGTCAAAAAATACATCCAAAAACCTCTGATTGGTAATATCAAATGGTATAGGGTCTTTCGTTGACGTATCGTAGCTGAGAGCGCTCGCCACGTCTTCGTATACATCCTCATACTCGTATACTCCTTCGGCAGGGTGATCGTTAAGAGCTGTTTTGAGACCTCGGCGATGTAGCTCTTTTATAAATGCTGGAGGATCATGAAATAGTTTTTTATTCCACGTATAGCCGGTCCATCCAGTCGCGCCGGACTCGAGAACACTCTTATCATCGACTAAATGCCAGTCCATATCAAGTATTGCAACAGAGAGAGGAATACCTTCATCTTTGAACTGGTCCATTAAAGCGAGATACTCATCTGCCTGATATTTATAGAATCTACTCCACCAATTGCCTAGAGCCCATCGTGGCAATAGTGGTTGAGGACCCGATAAGGAATATAATGCTTGGATAGCAGCGCGGTAGTCGCGTCCATAGGCGAATAGATAACCATCAATAGAATTTCCTACGTGTCGACTGGCTACATATCCGTTTCCATCAAAAAGCATTGATTCGGAATCATCAATATTAGAGAAACCACCTCTCGAGATAATACCTGGCCCAAGAGGTATACGGCCGTCTGCTTCGTCCAGAGTTCGTGCTGTACCTCCGAGGCTAGGGTAAACCTCTCCATATCGCCAAACACTAGCATGTGGGCCGAAAGCGCCCTTCACGATAATCGTAAAGCCATTTGGACTAAACTTCTTTTGGTCGTAAGTAAGATGAAATCTTTTGGTGATAATCTCAATCGTGTTGCTCTTTTCTCGAACGCGAAATTCAGGTGTTGGGAGATTGCGATTAATAGCGAAAACTGAGGGCCGATCTTCAAACTTGCTGTCATCGGCCCACTCATAACGTATCAGGCCATCAGTAAGTACCGTCAATCGATAATTCTGGGTCCCGCCAATCACGGATGTAGGCCGAGCAATCGGGTTTACTGCGAACTTTTGACGATGCATATTGGTGCAAGTCCGAAGACCAATCAGAATAAGCGACAGAACAAGTGGGAGGATAAAAAGTGTCAGGGATATTGGTCGAGGAACAGCTTGGGGGTTTTCAACTTTGCCAAAATGATAGATGGGTATCGAAGCCGCCGTATATATAGAGAAGCAAACTCCATGGCCCACTTTTCTTGGCCTGTCTTCCATCTGGTGTTACATTTTACCCACAATTCGCTCTATATCTCGCTGATATCCACGAGCGTCAAACACTGCCTATTCGCTTCATATCTCACTCCCAGTTAGGTAGGCAACTGATCATGATTATTCATTGACTAAACGCAAAAACATGAGTACCTTCTCAAATTCGTTAATTGATCTTGCCTTAATCAACAATATATTTTGCGCTAGGACGATCAATGTATAAAAACTACCAAAGCCAAACCATATGACCCTTCTCAGACTTCTGCCAACACACCGTAAGATACTAAATCCAAACAAATTCCAAACAACTCAGCTAACTTGTCAAAGGAAGTAGGGTAATTCATATTCTTAGCTAATGCTTTTCTTCAATAAGTTGTGTCTGCTCTCTTTCGAGAGAAATCTTGTCATTTATTAGACGGAATGGCTCAGCCTTGACCTTAGAGAACTTCCTGGCGCTAATATTTTGCTCAAACAAGACGTCAATTTCTCCAGAACTGAGACCCTTGGGCTCTGGTAAGCGGAAAAAGGTCCAGATAAAAGAAAGTAGGCAGAATGCACACCAGATAAAACCACCTTTTCCCTTCAAATTCCAAGCCGATGGGTTGAGAATAGGTGGGTTAAGAAAGTTGGCCACTATACTTGCAATGTTGTAGCAGTTCCGAGCCAAAACAACGCTTTTGATACGAAGACGCGTGGATGGGATCTCGGAGACCAGGCAGTAGCAAACAGGCCCAACAGTAAGATCGTAGGTAAAGACAAATATCATCAACAGTCCTCCCGACACCCAACCCAAGGCGACAGGGCCGTTCTCTGGAATTCCCAAGAAACCGACAATGCATAGAACTGAGAACATAATGCCCAATCCATAGAGATAGAGCGTTCGGCGTCCGACATATCTCATGACGAACCAGGAACACATGGTACCGCAAAATCCAAGTGCATTCTCTCCCACACCAAAATCAAAGGATTTTGTAGAATCAAAACCAGCTTGTTCAAGAAAGTATACAACGTTTCCACCATACCAAATACCGCAAAAAACTTGGATCATCCATACGCAGCAGATGATCTCTGTGCGTCGACGATCAACTCCAGTGAAGCAATCAAAGTACGACACCCCTTCGCTAACGTATTTTTCATGCTCGTTCGTATGGATCATCATAGCCACTGTATCATCAATGTTGTAACTGGTATCCGTCTTTGATGTAAGGCCCTGCAGAGCTTTCTTTGCCTCGGCAATGCGACCCTTTCGTATCAACCACCACGGAGACTCGGGAGCGAAAATGACACCTATTATGATCGGAACTGGCCAAGCCCATTGGACAGCGTACGGAATACGCCACGCCCACTGATCTGTGCGACCAAGAAGACCACGAAGTACTCCGGTTGAGATTAGCTGCCCAGCAACCCAGCACATATTGACATAGGTTGTAAGGTATGGACGTAAGACAATGGGACTAACTTCAGCGGCATAGGTTGTCGTTATAGTCTGAAATGCGCCCCACGGAATGCCGCAAAGTATTTCTCCAGCCATGAGCATCCCAATGTTCTGGGCAAAGAAAAGCAGGAAAATAGCTCCCACAATCATTAAAAGAGCTCCAAGCATAGTTTTCTTATAACCGTAACGGTCTGCCAGGATACCTGCTACCATCAAACCCAGTATCTCTCCAACCTGGGCGCCGTTCTGAAGCCCTGATTGCCATGACGAAGTTACTTGATAGGTGCCATCTGACAAACGAACACCAAATCGTTTGTTGAAGACCGGATAACCATAAAAGGAGCCAAGTAAAGATGTATCATAACCCTCCATGATAATTGCTAGAGAGAGAATCATAGAAAATGCAATAGCTTTGGGGTATAACTTCAGGGCTTGGCCAAAAGTCATATTATGCTCGAAATCGTTTGCTGCGTGCGCATTTTCGGTAACTTCAGCAAAGTCGGCAATTGCTTCGGACATCTTATGGAGTACTTCGTCGTCAATACCGATGGTATTGATATCATCAGGAGATCCTGCCGTTGCAAGGACATCCTCGGAGTGAGTATACGAGCCCCCGGCCATTGCTGGGGATGGAGCTCCAGTCGACTTAGAGCAGTAGTATATTTTCAAATTATTATGTCAACAATACTGAGTGATGGACAGAATTTGTCAAGACTATGAGAAGCTGAATTGTCAGAAGAGCGTCGTGGTAATGTAGGAGTATATATACACCATTAAATTGCAACACTCAGCGCCCGTACCGCACTATCGACAGAATTGGAGGTCTGTTTCATACTGCTATCAAACCAGAAGAGAAAAAACGCCATATTCAATCACAATATTCCTTTACAGCATGCATCCGATTACATCGTAGTTGCCGGTCTGGGCCAGATACCTCCCCATACCCCAGAATCCGGTCGCTTCGTATCTCGCCAGGTACATCGCTCCGTTTCTCGCCCGATACCTCGCTACATACTGTTACGGTATAATGACTAACTTATAACCTCGGCAACATAAGGGCCGATTTAATATGCAGCTATTCTTCACAGGCATCCCAAGTGGTTTAATTGAACACAAATCATCTTCTTAGATTCAAAAGTGATAGCTCTTAGCTCTATACTCTTCCAAATTCCGAAAGCTCTATTGGTTCCTGAATCTATCCGCCGTGAGGACCTCGCTACCCCGCTACCCCGCTACTCCACTTCCCCAGGTCCTTTCCACTAAGAGCTTTATGATAGACAGGAGTGAAAAGGGTATACAGTAGGTAGTCAAACATAAGGGAAAACAATTACTCGCTCTATACATCGCTCCACTAAATTCATTCGACGCATGCAACCCACAGATCAGAGTCAGCATGCAGAAGTAGTGCTTAGGTATTTGAAGGCTAGACACATAGTCCCTCATAGTGAAAATATAAATTTTAGATTATTTTCTCCGAAGAGGAGAACGTGCATCGGACATGGTCCAATTGACTCTGTACGGATCATGGGAGCCAGGCCCTCATTTGGTATGGACCCACAACGCATGATCGGCGGAATAGCTAGATTGAGCAAGGATAGTAACATCTGAAATCCTTCGACTACGCCGCGTGACATCTCGAATAGCAGAAGCTTTGTTTAAGTCCTTGGTAGATGGACAATCTCAACGATTTAATTGAGACTCCTTTTTTTTATTCGAGCCTGAACGTAATATTTCAGCCCAATAACGAACTTTAGAAGTCAGTGACCAGAGACACATGGAGTTAGATAACCCCACGTGTACGCAATAACAATCTGTAAATAAGACATTAGCTTTAAGTCTTGAACCAATGGTAAGGTCAAAAAGAGAAGCTGAGAATAATTTTGCAAAGGGTCACAAAAACAAAAGCCAGCCTTTCTTGAATCATGCATTGAGAATGATTTATGCCGTCTTGCACAATACAGGGTTACATCAGGCTCTAGTGTAGGCTTCAAGTAGACATGCAGTTGATGAGGATAAACCTGACACAACAGTGCAGTAATGACTGCGAGAGTGCAGTGAATACGGAACGCTGACCATATAATGAGAAAATGATGTTCCATAAGCTAGAATCTAATTCCGGACGTGTATATAAAGCTCAACTTTGCCGGCCGATCTTTTGAGAACAATTGTTCTCAAGGCAATCTGTCAGTTGGTCTTACATCTTTGTTAGAAAAAAGAAATGCATTCTCCAATCTCGGTTTACTCTTTAGGCTATCTGGCTATTACCAACTTGGTGAATGCTTTTGCTATTTCCCATCCACCTTCACACAATTCGATTGACAAACGTACAATTCTTCAAGGCTGGTCTGTACAGGCTAGCAGCTGCCCTGCTGGAGACACCTCTTGTGGCAATGGCGCATGTTGTCCTTCAAGTCTCTTTTGCATAACTGCAGCAAATGACGAAGTTGATGCTTGTTGTACAACTAGTAAGTTGATTAAGTTTAAACTGCGGTTTTTCATGACTTACCTTAATAGACTCTGCCTGTCGTGGATCCATTGAAGGTAATCCAGTTTGTGCCGACTCTAGCTGGTCTCTATGGAAGGGTTTCCAAGGCAATGGCTTCTGCTGCCAAGTTGGACTTGTTGGAGTTTATAATTCAGGAGGTTCTGTTGCTGGTACCTGTGTTGCCTCAACTGCCCCTGCCGGATATACTACAGCTGTTATAGTGAGTATTCCAGTCAACTCATATCATTACAGTTATCACAATTCTTTTCTATTTTAACCTGTATATTGAATTGCAAAATCGGGGATCGGGGATTTGACATTTCCATAAAAAAATTGCCAAGTTCAATAAGTTCAAATACCTGTCTGACTTGAAACCATCAGATGTCGACTGGGTCTGGGGGGCCTGCTACTCCCACAAGCACCTCAGTGACTTCTAAACCATCTTCAAAACTTTCTTTATCTACGTTACAAGTCTCGAAAACTACTTCAGTCGCCTCTAAGGCTACCTCGACAGCTTCCACGGCTCCTGGATCAACAGGGAAGCCTGTTTTCTTCCATTATCTAATTGGTACTATTACTGATGCCCATTGCGAGCAAGATATTCTCAATGCTATGGCACTGGGTGCAGATGCCTTCGCCCTTAATTTGAACACAGACACCGCCTCTTGGGCTACCACCACCGTGACATCTCTGTTCAACTGGGCTGGTGTTCATGGTTTTAAGCTCTTTTTCTCCTTCGACATGACCGGATTCTCTGATCCATCTCAATTCACAGACTACCTGTTATCTTGGGTGACTAATGAGGCATACTACTTTTATGATGGGCTTCCATTTGTTTCTACTTTTAATGGAGGTGCAAGTTCATTTACCTTTGGCCAGGATTCTGTTAATGACGGATGGAAGGTCGAATTACAAGAGGTGATGGCCAATGCCGGGCATCCTATTTATTTTGTTCCAGCATTTCAAGATGTTTCTATAACGAGCTCTTTCTTTTCGACTTATCCTACACTTAATGGGTAAGTGAATTCTCTGTGATGAATAGTCCAAACCACCTAACATCTTTCAGGGCCATGAATTGGAACTCCTGGCCATTCAACACGGATGGAGACATCATAGTGCCAACAGCAGATGATGAAACCCTTCTCACTGCTGCCCATGCTGTCGGAAAGACTTTCCTCATGGGTGTATCACCGCTTCAATTCAAGCATATTGACTCAGGTGATAATTGGTACAGGCGTGGAGAGCAAAATCTCGAATACCGATTTGGGCAGGTTCTCTCTCTGCAACCAGATTATATAGAACTTCAGACTTGGAACGATGCTGGTGAATCTCACTACATGGGAAACTCCTGGCCCGAGCCCATTGTGGGAACTCCTATTGTTGGATATTCAGCAGATTTTGATCATACAGGATATTGGCAAATTCTTCCTTCTTTTATTAAGGCTTATAAAGCTGGAGCAACCACGACTTCTACCATGTATCCCACGAATGGCGCTGCTGCACAAGGCACCTTCTGGCATCACACTTTGCTAGCGGCTGGAGTAAGTTGAATAATTTCTATTTGTCCTGTAGTCTATATTACTGAAGGTTTCACAGACTTGCCCAAATGATCCACTAGGTCCACCTTCAGGCGTAAGCACAGTGCAAGATTTAGTCACCGTAAGTTTTCCCACAAACTCAATGTTTTCAATAGTTCCAAATCATATTGATGGACTTTTTCCAGGCCGGTATTCTCGTTGCAGCTGGACAAACAGGCCTCAAAGCCATCGTGACAAGTGGTAGCAAAGTACTGGGGACTCAAACACTAGTTCCTGGCTTCAATGGCTTTTCGTTCTCAGGAATGACCACAGGTACCGTTTCAGTCCAAGTTGAAAACCCGGCTGGAACGGTGTTGATCTCGGGCACGGGCCCAATCGCGGTAGATAACTCTATTCAAAGTTTTAATACGTGACTGACTCTTTTGATATATATAGGTGGCCGATACTGCAGATCTTTGCAATTATAACTTTCAGGTGGTTGGGCTTGCCTAAGGGAGGGGAAAAGGAGAATTGAAAAGGCCGAGCGATAGGTGGCTGAAAACTAGCTAAATTAGGTGTCATGCATGAAGTCCAGTATAACCTTGGCGATTCTCTTCCATCAATCCAGCAATAAAAATTTTGTTTGCTTGTCTCGTGACCTGTCCTCTCTAAAATCATTACCCCACATTTCAACCAACGACCAGGTTGGCCTTAAGATTCTTACGTACCTGATTTCCTCACAAATGAAATGAAATATCGGTTCATCGCGACTTATTCTTCAGTTCCACTAAGGTTACCGTGAGGAAGTCCAAGTTCCACGATCAAGTCTTGTTCCTACATGCAAGGCAACTTCGCCATTCAATAAGGCATTCGAGTCAACAAGGATGGGCAGCCGAGCCCCAAGGACTTCAACATTTATCCCACCTTGCGACCAATGTCTTTTTCGCAAAGTCAGATGTGACAAAGTTACTCCTTGCTGCAATCGATGCTCTGAAGCATCCTTGAACTGCACTCGCGATGTGGTTCGACGGCGGCCGGGGAGGAAGAAGGGGTCTGGACTCGTCATTTCACGGCTGAGATCCACAGGCAGTGCGAGTACGCAGTGGACGGCAAGTCAAAATGGATCGGAGTCGGTAGTAGAAAATGCCCAAAATCCACCGGCTGAAATACAAACACCCCATACACCGGAAAGATTGAATGATGCTAGCCAAAGTAGATTGGTAGGGTTTGAAGCCAACATCTCAAATCCATTTCAGGCCTTGAGTGACCATGACTACACAATAGTTCAATCTCCAGACCGACAGTCTGTCTTGTCTCAATCAAATAGCCACAGTAGTTCGACAAGCCAACACACAACGCCGGAACAACCGGCAGCCATTATTTTGAGTCTTCCAAATTTATCTCGACATATCGAACTTTTCTTCGAAAAACTGTATCCAATTTGGCCAATAGTGGACGAATCATCTTTCCGCGAATCTCTAAACCATCCAGACCAGCTGGATCACCACCAAGCTTGCTTGATCTTATCTATGTGTGCATTAAGTGCTTTGCACATTCCAGGATCAACCTCGCCGGCTCTGGAATCACGAAAACGTGTTGCAGAGAGTTTTGTTGAAAAATGCCTTCAACTGCGATCAACCTACAAATATATTGAAACGGCTGGTATATCGACAATACAAGCATCCCTCTTCCTCTCATGCGCGGAAGTCGAAATCCAAAGAGCTCGTTCATCTTGGTTTCTTCTTCGAGAAGCTATTATGCTGGCTCAGGAACTCGGGTACTATGAAATATCAGAGTTGACAACCCAGCTAAGTAAATCCAGGCTACTCAGTGTTCAAAGAACTCTGTACATGCTCTCATTGACCGAAAGAGGACTGACAATATTACGAAATAAGCCTTTTGCGATAGTCATGTTTGATTCTCCTCCAGAAGAGAGGTTTGAGCAAGAAGATCCCTGTATTTTATTTGGTCTCCATTGTTTCAGTCGACTATTCAATCTGCTGGACAAAGAATTCTTGGATACCTGGGTCCATGGTTCCAAAGATACCCCTGCATCCGAAGCTGCCTTTAAAGTTCTTGCGGCGCAACGAACTCTTGCTAGTATGAGGTTCGACATTGATATGTTGACTGACATCCAAAAGGCAGATATCTTAATCACTCAGCAATGGTTACGGCTTGTATTCTGGCAATCTTCTATGCGACAAGGATTACTCTCAAGCGCGGCAGAAGATGAGACTCTATCCTATCAATTTCCTTGCAGGATCGCAGAATCTCTGTGTATTGTCCTCAGAGCTATTCCCACCGCAGCTATATCCATTCATGGCATGGCAATTGTGAGTGTATAATAGCTTTCGTCTCTTAAATATTGAATACAGCTGATTACAATCCATCAGTTTGAGCGAATTTTCGAAATCACCTACAGTTTCATAGATTCGCTGAGTCTTTCACATGCTCTATCTTCTGGACTAGAGGAATTAAGGGTCTTGTTCCGCGTTTTACGGGAGTCGCCTAACTCTCACCATACCTATATACAAATTCTTGAAGGGAAATTACTAGAACAAGTTGAAGATGGTAGTAAGGGGCTAATTCCTCTTATATAATAATTGACACCTGTAAAGAGCTGAAATAACTTGAGATAACTTTGTATAACTCTTCATGTATTCTTTTAAATGGCTCAACACATTAAATAAGCTAGTCGTATGCAAGCTGTAAATTTCTCAGGGGCTAATTGCCTATTATTACAAATATGGAATCTAAGACACTAGCGCCTCCCAGCAGTCATTAAGAGGTCAGGGATTATACCGGGTCCCAGGATACAGGGGACTCTCAAGGCCAATTACAATTACTCAGATTTGGAGTAGTGGGTACTTTGCTGGTCCCTAAGGCATGTTGGTGCCTAAGGCTACAAGAGGTGCAATTATTTGTAGAGATTTCCCTTGCTTGTTGCCACTGTAGATACAGTGGAAAGAAGCCCGTAGAGCTGGAATCTACAGGGAAACTGGAACCTGGATTTCAGCCATCGGAGTCGCTGTACGATCCTAGTTTCTAGCTGTACAGGGCAACGGAGCCTGTGGCTATAGCATGTGATTCAGGTGAATTAGGGCGTTCAGCACCTATAAATAGGCTACCCACCACTCTAGAATAAGTCAATCGATTTAGTCAATTCAATTCAGTAGTTACGTTGGCTATATGCCCCACTTTTGTATAGCCTCCAAAAACCCAGACCTGTAATATACTGATTTATAAAAGTCAAACCTCAACCTTCTTCGCAACATCCCTTGCACTTCCCTCAGCTCCAAACATATCCACTAGATCGCCAACGAGTAGCTCCGGCCTCTCATACGCCGCAAAATGGCCACCATACTTATGTCTTCTCTCAAATACCACATCTCCCAATTTTCTTCCAAGTTCACTTGGTAAGACGCACAAATCCTTTGGGAAATAACTAATCCCGAGCTTTACCTTTGCGTTGTAATCAATGCTCTTATTGATAAGATCCTTCTGTGAATGCATTGCTTCGTAATATATCCTAGCGCTCGCTTCCGGACCAGCACGTGAAAATTCATAGATAGAAATCCATGTAAGAATTTCATCGTCAGTCCAAGAATACGAGTCTGTCCAATCGTGTAACTTCTCGTATATCCAGGAGAGAAGAGCTACTGGCGAATCTGTCAGCGCAAATCCGATTGTTGAGGGCTTAGTGCTTTGTTCTAGGTTATATCCGAAGCCTTCTTCATAAAACCACTGCGTTCGAGCAATGCCGTCTTTCTCTTCTTGGGTGAGGTCGACTTTGTGCTCTTTAAAGTACAGCTTCAGATCCTCTTTGCTGATCGCAAAGTAGTTGATATGAGACCCGAGACAGTGTTCTGGGTACATCATACCAACTAGTCGAGTAATATGGAAGCCCCAGTCTCCCCCTTGAGTGACTGTATTCCTGTTAGTGGTGTGAAATACACCGGAAAATTCAAGCTCACCATATTTATTGTACCCAAGATTCAACATAACTTTATGGATCGCCTCCGCATATTGAGGTGTTCCAAAGCCCTTCTTTTTCACCCCCTCAGAGAAACCATAATTTGGCAACGATGGCGCAACAACATTAAACGACACACCCCGGTTTTCCCGCGTCAACAAAGGAAGAATTTTTTTAACTTCGAGAAAACTTCCGGGCCACCCATGGCAGAATAATAACGGGATATTCTTTTGTCCACCTCCTTTCTTGTGTACGATATGAATCTCTAGAGGCCCAAAGCCATCGACTTCAACGGTAGTAGTGAATTGAGGCAGTTCGTCATTGAGTAGCTTTTCTTGAGCTCGCCAATCATAACTCTCTCTCCAGTATTTGACAAGTCGTTTTATATCAAAGAGAGGTGTTCCATAATCCCAGCAGTCGGAGAAGTCGACTTCAATTGGGAAGATAGAAGCAGAGAGCTTTGACTTTAGTTGTGCGAGAGAGGAGTCTGGGACAGAAATCTTGTAAGGCACAATGGAAGACATGATTTAATAGGTAATTCCTATTGAAATTTGTAATTGTTGAAAGAATATCCGTTATTCAAGTGATTATGATGATTGTTGAATTTTGGTAGTTTACTTGTGCGAGCGCAAAATTGCTAAAAGCAGGAGGCACTAGAAAATGTATATTTCTCGAGCGACAAGCAGGCTCTCAGCTATATATTCTCAGTCGTCAAAATATCATCTTCGATATGCCGTAGCCATTGATGTGAAAAAAAAAAAAAGGTTATGTGTGAATTTTGAGGAGCAGGTGCGTCCTGGAGTTAGATGCTCCCCGCCTAAGTTACCGACTTGGAAAACCTTACGTAAGATATTGCGACAAAATCATGCCTCAGCAAATCCGGAAAAGCCAACGAATCTATTAACTTAGCCTTTTTGTAGAACTTTATGTAAGCTTTTACTGCAAGCTGCTTAGATAATATTTCTGACTGGCATATTTTAAAAACCCTACATCTACGCACGTGACAGAATACTCACCCATATAATGAGATCAATTATTCAAAACTTGGTGGACAAACATTACCCGCCCGGCCATTGAAAAACAAATCTTACTTGCGCTTATAAAACAAATTCTCGAGTTACGACCGCCAGGATAGATATAGAAGCCAAAATAGTACTTTTCAACTTTGGGAGTAGAGACAGTGGTTTCCTCATCAGGTATCATGAGGCACAACAAAAGACAATAATAGCCAAGCTTGATAGGAGAGAAATTGCAAACAGACCAGACAGGTAAGATAGGAGAATTGGACTTGTCCTCACCCTCTTTTTAAACTTCCAAGTTAATATCTCGTGACTAATTTGTGAAACTTGAATTTCTCCTTAGATTGCGTCACCTATGAGACTGAAAACTATTTTACAAACCTATTATGACCCATTATTTTGTACGTTTAATCTTCAAATCGATGTGGTCTCACTCAATGCCCTGCGAAGTCTTCGTCTCAAATACCGCTTAATAAGAGTACTTGGAGAATGGTTTCTCCAGATCCGTAAGATCTTTGAACGCCATAATAGACTTATCTTCTTCAGTTGCATCGATTTGACCAGACTCTCTCAGCCATTCCTCCCTTTTTCTATTAGCACTCGCCAAATACAGCGCAGCGCCCACTAGAACCGCAATTTCCACACAGTAGGCAGCAAGAATAGCAATAATTCCAGGCCTAAAGACCGGAGCTTCAGAGGTTTTAAATGCAAAAGGATCTATAATGTTACCAGTACAGTAGGAGGTGAAGAACAGCGCATTTACTGTGGTACGCTTCGTTGAGCCGCTCGTGTTGGTTGTGACGAGGGACATACAGATTGCAAATGAAGCAGTGTAGAAGGCTGTTTGCTATATTTTGTTAGTATTCAAATTTGAGAGGATATGAGGGACACATACATAGTAATAAGCCAGCCTGGAGTGCTTATTATGTACATCTAAAGCTGTAATCCCACCAACTCCAGCCAGAACAGGAAGGACATAAATGCCTGCAACAGCACAGCGCTTCTGCCCCAGAAGCCAACGTTGAAGATACATTGACGAAATCACTGCAAAAATAATCATCGCGCCATAAGGAATTTGGAGAAGTGCTGTAATGAGACTGGAGTATCCGAATCCTTTGATAATTAGTGTTCCCAAGTTGCTGACGGAACCGTTCACGACTTGCGTTGAAAGGCCAAAAAAGAAGAGGAACCAAGTTTTTGGGTCCATAAGAGCCTCGATCAATCAAGATTTTTTGAAAGTTTTGTTTTTAATCCAAGCTACTTCTCTCCTAGAATTGAGTAAAGAGAATGTCAATGGTATTTTTGTAACGTGCTCGGCATTGAAACGTTGTTATCGCGACGAGCTACGAAAGAGTCGAGTTATACAGACTATTTTCTTGATGCTAGAAGGTAGCTCTGATGTTTTGCGTCAAAAAATCAACCAGAGAGAATGCCATTCTATGGGCGCCAAAATGTTAGAGAGCCAGTTGGCCAGTTTGGAATTACCTGGTGTTGAGGAAACAGATGTTATTCCAATCGATGCCACAAGGAATAATGATGAAGTTTTGAATGAAGTTTTAGATACTCTCAAAAGTATATGAAAGAGGTCTCAATTATAGCTTTAATTTAATTATTCCTGCACATATTACATGTTACTTGAGTTTTGAGAGATCAATACGATTGAAGAATGAATAATTTTCATACCAAATAATATTTACAATCAGAGGCCCGGGTGAGCTTCGGATAAGATTTAGAACATGTCTGCTCAAGAGACACCGTCGGGTGAGTTTCGGCTTAGTCGCGTATGACAGAATTTGCGATCATCATACGCTTGCAATATTTTATTAGCTAAAGTTATTATATTCAGATTATACAACCCTGCAAGTTTCCTGCCTGCCGCACACAGAGTCGGTCAGCAACTTGATTCACTAAGGCATTAGAGCCGGCCGAGCTCCCCCGATTCTATCATATAGAAGAAAATAATATGTACGTCAAAGCCTGTTCTCAATACTTCTTCTGCATAAGCTTCACTCTATATACTACTTGAATAGCGATTAAAAGGTCGTGGACAACGTCGTTGGACTATTCCCCAAATGTTATTATTGGGTGTTTTCCCTTTTGCACAGCAAGGGAAAATGGCAGTTACTGGAAACGACTGTTCCAAGACAACGCTTTCCGTTGAAGCTCGAAATGAACTACGTCAAGTTTTGTTGAATCATCAAGATCCTTTTGTATCAGCAATTCCGAAAGTTGAATTGCACGTCCATATCGAAGGCACTCTGACTCCAGAACTTCGTTGGAAGCTTGCCCAGAGGAATGGCATGACACTTAAATTGGAGCGCACAGGCGTAGTTTATACGTCATTAAAACAACTTAAACTATCATACGAGCTAATACAAGCCCGCCCCGGTCACAGTTTCGATGATGCAGAGGAGCGGTTCACCTTCTTCGAAGCTTACTATGGCGGCTTTGAAGTCCTGATTACAGAGCAAGATTTCTATGATCTTGCCATGAATTACTTCGAGCACGCAGCTGGAATGAATGTGCGCTACTGTGAGCCTTTCTTTGATCCTCAGGGCCATACCCGCCGTGGGATTACCTGGGAAACTATGATGAACGGGTTTCGAAGAGCACAGACTTTTGCGGAGAGAATGTACAATGTAAGTTGTTTCAAGTTTTCAACAAAATTCCTACTAATTGGAAATAAAAAGATTAAATCTCAATGGACCATGTGCATGCTCCGAGACATGTCCCCGGAGTCCGCCATGGAGCATTATGTCGCGGCTCTTCCGTACCGGGACATGATCATTGCGATCGGGCTTGACTCAGACGAATTCAATCATCCACCATCATTATTTGAGGAAGTGTTTTCTCGCGCCCGTACAGACGGGTTTCATCTTACCTGCCACTGCGATGTGGCGCAAAAGGACACCCATGAACACATTCGTCAGGTCCTCTGTAACGTGGCTGGTACTGGAGCAGAACGTATAGATCACGGCCTCAATGCGGCTGAGAAGCCGGAGCTCATGGAAATGATACTGGCGAAAGACGTTGGCATGACAATCTGTCCTTGGGCTTATCTGCGTCATGAGCCGATTGAAGAGATATTCCCGCGGATCCGGACGCTTTATGATGCTGGAATCAAGATAACAATTGCTAGTGATGACCCTGCATATATGGAGGACTCATGGATTCTACATAACATGCTCCTGGCGAAGGAGATGTGTGGTTTTAAAAATGAGGACATAGCGACTTTGGTAGCCAATTCGGTTGCTATTTGCTGGGCTAATATGGATGTGAAGACAGCTATTTTGAAGGAGCTGGAAAAAGTGATAGAGAAATCAGGGAAGAGCTTACTGTGACCTTAGAACACGCCCGCCTTATCCATTTTCAATTGCTTCTATGGAAATCACGTCAACAAGATATCTTCATCTTGAGCTAGCCAAGAATATAAAAAACGTGCGGACGCGGTGAGGGTTGAGCTGAAGACCTTGTGGTGTCAGCCCCTGTCTGATCTGTTGTCTTTATATTTATTTTAAAATGTTAGATATACACAACTTCAGTTCTCTTAATTACTCTTTTGCTACGAATCCTATTGAATTTATTAGGATAGATATTATAGAGCCGTAGGATGGGGAAAAATCAGATCTTCAGAGCTCACAAGTTTATTTTGTTTCAAGTAGTCTCTCCTTACTGGCTCTGGGATGTATACTTGAACAAGATGAATATTTTAAGCACCAGTAATCAGTGTATGATACAGATAAGGCCGCATGTTTGAACGAGATAGAAGTGTGAAGCACTAGAAATATCGGACAAAACTATAAGCAGCCTCGTGTTTCCCCTTTCTCTGACCCACTTTTCTCGTCCGAGTCTCGCCCGAGATGCTTAAATCCCCTAGATTTTGTTTTATTCTCAATCTTATTAGTGGGATTTGAACACCGTGATGCCATCCTTCTCTGAGCAAAATGATACATATTCTTTTCCAAGCCAAGATTTGGCCGAAACTGTCGTAAGATCTGGGAAGCTGATTAGACTAGGTTGAAGATAATGATATCGGCTCCCTACCTAACCATTAGCCCCTGTATTGAATTATCTTCTAAGCGCATGGCCTTGCTCTGAAGTTTATTGCATCGCTTGGCGCCGCACTCCGCCGCCATAATTCCCTGAATGAACCGTGGGAACAGACATATACTCATTTCCAATAATTTGAAGTCGTCACTCAACATCAAGGAGCAGACGTACTGTCAATTACTCAAATCAGCCTTCATTTTATCATCTGATAAGAGCTTGAAACGTACAAATAGCTTGACGCCAATATTTTAATCTATACTTTGTTCTTTGATAAACTACATAGGAATTTTCTCCTATCGTGCTTACCAACGCCTACTTGAGACCGATATGTCCGAAAAAAGAAAGATGGAAAATACGGCCAAATCGGAGGAGGGAGCAAGTTATGGCGACCGTACCGATCGTGTTGTCGATGAAAATGATCTTGGTGAGGTAGAAGTCATGCGAATTCGCCAGAATAATTTTGTCCTTCGCAAGTTGAGAGACATGGAAACATGGATGGATCGAAAATTACACATCGAGGGAATGGGGGTAGAACGAATTCCGGAGGATAAGCGTAAATCTCCCAACATTATAAATGTGGGTATCCTATGTATCTCTTCCTGGTATTAATAAAGTTGATCAGGCCCTAGATGATGTTCATGTGGTTTTCGATGTTGATGTCCCCAGGTTTGATCACTATGGGAATGCTCGGACCAATATTCGGAATTTCGGTAAATATATCCATCATACTGACTGTATTTGCATCCTGCATCGGCTCTATTATTCCAGCATTTACAGCTACACTATGTGCTCCAACAGGGCTACGCCAAATTGCGGTCTCTCGATATGCCTTCGGTATTTGGGGTTCAAAGTTCTGTGGTCTTCTTAACATTGTCATAAATATTGGATTCGGCACAATTAATTGTATTGTCGCTGGCCAACTTATCAGTGCCGTCAGCAATGGGACAGTCACGATTGTTGTAGGGATCATCATTGTGGTTGCAGGGTCTTTCATAATTTCATTTTTTGGCTTCCATGCAATAGCAAGGTATGAGCAAGTGGCATGGGTCCTTATTCTTATTTTTCTTTGTGTCGAGTTTGGCCAATCCGCACAATATTTTTCACCGACTCCAGGAAGATCGTATGTCGAAGGCCTCGATTACAGCGGGGCATGCCTCACTTATTTTGCTATTGTCTTTGGTGAATCTGCAGGATGGTGCTCAATGACTGGGGATTACTATGTACACTACCCCTCCAAGACTAATAAGTGGATCGTGTTTACGATGACTTGGATTGGCTTGGCCCTTCCTACCATCTTTGTACTGATTCTAGGAAACTACTATGGAGGTATAATCGGGACTAACGACAAAATGGCGGCTATATATGACAAAGGTGGAATCGGTGCTCTCATTGTTGCTACTATGTATCCATCTGGCTGGGCCAAGTTTGTCTCTGTTATGTACGCACTTGCATTCAGTAAGTCCATGGATCGATTTCTGTCTTTTTCAACCAGGAGCTGACTTCTTTGGCTTCCAGTCGCGAATGTCTCAGCTATAATATACTCCTCTTCGCTATCAATCCAACTTTGGGGAAAACATTTTATGGCAGTTCCAAGATTTATATGGAATACCCTTCTGACAGCAATTTCGCTAGGTCTAGCATGGGGTGGGCGTGACTCACTTGAAGAGATCCTGAATAATTTCTTGACTTTACTTGGATACTGGACTATCTGCTTCGGAGGCATACTCGCAATAGAAGATTTTCACTTCCGTCCGAAGCTTGGCGGCTACGATCTTGAAGGCTGGCAGGACCAGAAGCGAATGCCTTGGGGCTTTGCTGGCTGTGGAAGCTTAGCCTTTGGAATCGGCTTTAGTTTTTTGGGTATGGACCAGACTTGGGTAAATTCATTTTTCTATATTTTGCTTCAGTTCAATTAGGAGCTAACTTGTTTTTTTTTTAGTTTGTCGGTCCGGTCGCTAGGTTAGTTGGTAGCTTTGGTGGTGACCTTGGCAACTACTTCACCCTGCTTGCCGTTGTAATCTCCTACCCAATATTTCGACACTTTGAAATAAAGAAATTCGGGCGCTAGATCTCAAACATCGAGTAGGGTTTACATGTTCTGGACAATGGCGACACGTGTTTCTATATTCAGAGCCTCCAATATTTCACATTTCTAGAACAAATGTAATTTGACCTTCAGGGTCACTTTGGATGTATCATTATTGGAAATTTGGAAATTCCTGTCACCAGACATAAAAAATAGTTACTCAATAATATTTTACAAATTTATAGTTTATCTTTGTGAAGTTAAAATCGTGTAAGCAAGTGTATAATAAAGGCCTCTATGAAACGGTCGCGAATTTCGGTTCAATGATTGATATATATATAATTATTGACCACGGGTGAAGAAGAATGCAAGTCTCGTACACTACGTCTAAAAGCTTTTCTGATATTGGTCTTCGAACCTAGAACATTGGTCTGATCGGCTTGTGAATAGTGTTACAAATCGGCTAACTATGGTATATGAAGTCCATGTCGAACTGAGGTTGCCACATGCTATAAGCGCCTGATGGTCTTATATTGATACGGACGAGGTAGAAGTCCACCAAGCATATTAAAGATGCTTGAACTAATAAAAACGCAAAATTCTAACGGGCGAGTTTACGTAAGAGCTAGTACTTTTCCGTTTCACCACGTGTGGGGCCTTCAACAACTCAAGTCCTGATCTAAACTGTATCATCATCGCATACCTTGCTAACGAGAATGTCGACTTCAAACGCAGAAACTATAAGATCAACTCAACGAGTTCCTAGATCTTGTACCAGTTGTACACGCCGCAAGGTCAAATGCAATAAGAAGTTGCCTTGTGGGGAGTGTATCTCTCGCAATTGTGCAGCAACCTGCCAACGAGAAATTGTGAAGGTAAAAGGGTTCATGTCAGTATTAATACGCCATAGCCAATAAAGTTTGGAGAAATGCTTATTTTTGGCTAGTACCGAAGCTGGCTATACATCCAAGGCAAGCTATGACGATCTTGTGGAGGAGAATAGGCGGCTGCGATCTCTGCTCACACATAGAAAGGATCATGATATTGCTGGCCAAAGAGATGATAGAATCTCTCCAATTACTAATATAACACAAGTCTTTGAGGATAGAGTATTTGATGCAGTCAGAAATATTCATGGACCATCTTCTATTACTCTTGAGACGGCTGTGTTGTTCCCATCAGAAAAATGCAGTATCGCTTTAGTGGAACATGGCTCAAAATGGATCAGTTGGATCCATTGCTCTCTTTATGAGCCAGAATTTTCTCTGGAGCATTCAGATTTTTTTGCGAGGTCACGGCAGCGATTTGGAGCCCCAGTTGAACCTTTATGGCTTGCGGTTTACTTCAGTTATTTAAGCGTAAGTAGGATCGAATCGAATCAGACTGAAAAAATGACATTCTAACTTGTCTCACAGGCGAGTCTTTTATTTATGGACGACGCAGAGGCGCAGGCTCATGGCTTACCACATGGTACAGCACCCTATGTCGCTAAGGAAAATCATTCTAACGCATGTCCAACCAGATGATGTTCAATACTTGCTTCGAAACTGGTATGACTCGGCCGTGTTCTTTCTTCACAAGGGAGATTTTTTGCGTAATTACCAAATCCGTGCTGTGCAAGCAATATCTATTCTTGGGTTGGTTTTCGTCAACGTCGGTGACTATGATCTATTCAACACCCTTTTATCTTGTGCTATAAGAATCGCACAAGCTTTGAAACTGGACAATGATTCAAGCAATTATGATCTTAGTAGATTGCATGCGGAGTCTCGACGGCGTCTTTGGTGGAACTTGGTCATTTGTGAATGGCTTGGTGCCCGATACAGGCCACCATGCTTGAGTGCGTCCGATTTCGAGGTTCCTTACCCAGCTCCTCTTGACGATGACGATCTGATGCTTAGTGACGCATTGCCGTCATTGCCCAAAAATCGACCTCGGCCCATCGAATATTCCATTGCCATGGCCAAAGTGGCAACCGTGTACTACAGGTTTCGAGAAAATATGACAGCTATAAGAACGCATGATGACGATGTGGCAGCTGTCATACAGGAGGCCGACAATAATCTTGCAGAGATCATCTATGATTTGCCATCTCACCTTCAAGATTATGAAGATTCTAGTCAGAAACATATATCAAGGGATATCCAGTATCCTTGGATTCCTTGGCAGCGTAAAACCATTACTTCAGTCCTTCTATATTACAGAATCATGGTCAATAGGGTTTTACAGCCGTCGTGGATCAATAATCCAACCACCCACGGAAGAGCACGCGCTATTTGCATTGGATCCGCACAAGCCATCGTCGATGTTGTAAGGACGAGCCAAGATCCTCTCTCGCGGTCAAGAACTTGGTGGGTGATTTCATAGATGCCTATGATCTGATTGTTTACTACTAAAGAGCGCTAGGACCAAAGCGATACAGGTTTTTTCGGCGGCAGTCACCCTTCTATTTGAAGCGCAGAATACCGCGGGAGGGGAACTCTCGCCCACTGCATTAGCAGACGTTGATGTTTGCGTCTCTTTTTTGCGCGGTGTGCAATCTCAGAACCTGCTCGCAAGGTACGCATTGACGGTACTAGTAGAACTTTTAAGGACATAATGTCAGGTAGAATTGACGAGTTGTGCAACGTACGTTACTGTTTAAGTTTCCTGTGTTTGCTGCAGTTAAATTTTAAACGTGATAATTTTATTCTCATGATCTTCAGGCCCATAATTCAGATTGTCCTAGATGTTGCAAAGTGTTCACATGAGTCTTAGGAGAGTATTTCGATAGATCGATAACGACAAGTCAGCTTGGGTTACTATCCACAATCCATTATTCAAACATCAATTGATGGAAAGATCGAGTTATGGCTTGAAGTCTTACTGCAAGTAGATAATTATTTTACGTGTTCCGGCCGGCTCTGTCCGCTAATATTTCGTGGATGGTAACGCGGAGTGCGGCGCAAAGCGATGAGAATGCTCATTGGAAAGTTCCATGCTTTGGCTTTTGTTATCTGAATCGGGTTACAGTAGATCCATTAGTATTCTCATGTTGGTGTAAATATGTACCAGCTCTAGGTGAGTTTGATCTTGCCGGCAAGTTGCGTTAGCACCTAATAAATCTCACCCGAAACCCGGCCGGATTGGCTACCGGTGTAGTCCACTCGAAGCAAGGTTCATACAGGAGGCCGCCAGTCTTACTTTTACTTCGTAGATTTTGCAATTAGTGGCCAGTGACCTCATAAGGTAAGGGAAGTTATTTGTAAATTGAGGCAATCATACATAGATGATAAAGCAGTCAAAGAACCAAATAACCCTTCCACAAAATCTACACTCTCTTGAGCATTGCACTAAAGATGTTTCCTACAAAGGTAATCTCTCTCACCGTGGTCTTTTTTTGGACGGTCCTGGCGCAACAGCGATATGCAATTATGGACAACGATTATACATCGACCTCCATGATTCCGTTCTTAATGACACTCGATGCCGGAATTGAGATTCTGGCACTAACAAGCTGTAAGCGCGAGCAAACTCTCAACTCAATCATTCCCAACCTTCATCTTGTCAGTATTCATATAGATAGGCATTCAGCTAAGGCAAGATCTCTCAGGTACTGGCGATACATGGGAGCCCCAAGTAGCTCTTCATGCGCTCGCCCTTCTCGAACTCGGAAATTTAAGCTGCATTCCGGTGGTGAGGGGGGCTGTCTATCCGCTCCTCAATACACCAGAGCTTTTTCAAGCCTGGGAGATAGTACATGGCGCTCTGCCATGGCAAGGCGCATTCGCACCGGAGAATCTTACAGCAGAAGCATTAGGAGCTGACCCTACATCCGGCAACCCATATCGGATCTCCAAAGCGGCATTCGTGGAAGGATATCCCAGCACAGGGCCTGCACCAGGCCATGCTGTCAATTTCATGATTGAAGCAGTGCACAAGTATCCTGGGCAAGTATCGATATATGCTTCAGGCCCATTGACCAATGTTGCGCTAGCAGTACGTGCTGATCCAATGTTCGCAGGACTGGCGAAAGAGTTGGTGGTTATGGGTGGATACGTCGACACAAATTTATTCATGGTTACTGGGGATTTAAACGAGGCTGACATCAACTCTGACGTGTGTGTTTTTTAAATTTTAATAATTTAATCAATTTGGTGGAAGATATGTGTACTGATTAGCGAACAGATTAATATGATGCTGGATCCTGAAGCCGCGAAGATTGCCCTGACCGCCGATTTCCCTGATATTATCGTAGCTGGTAATGTCGCTAACCAAGTATACCCTGACGACAAGTGGCTTGAAGATCTTATTTCTGTTAATAATTCCTACATTGAAATTTGGCACAAGAATGCTTTCTTAAATTCTCCCTTCTGGGACGAGACAGCTGCTGGGCTGATGATTGATCCAACTTTGAACCTCAACTCAACAACCTGTAAGTAATGACGCCATGAACGCTTCTAAGCCACGTTACTGATTCACTGTAGTGTACATCGACATCGACACATCCTATGCTAGCCCGAGTTATGGAATGATTCATGCTTATCAAAAAGCTTTAATGCCGAGAACTAGAATACGTAACATCACATATGTGAATACTGTTGATAGTATGAAGCTTAAGAATATGATAAGCCATGCTATGAAAAATCCTCCGAAATGCCCCTAGCAATATGTCGTGGAAATAAATAAGCTTATTAGAAGAAATAATAAATTACTCGACGACCTTTTCTTTTTACCGATTATTCCCACCAAGCTTTTCGTGTAAAATGACCTTTATATAAATCTCGAGTACGTACTTACTCTTGAATTTAGTACATTTTTAATATACTATATTTATACTTACTAAAGCTTTAGTGATAGTAATTGACGATTAACCACTTAGGATTTGGTGGCAGCACATTTATGAGTGTTGAAGTTTCGTCTTTCACCACGGTGGGGAGAGACAAAACGCCCATTTGAGGAGTAAAGAGATTCCATCTACGTGTAATCCCGGCAAATTAGGCGTGCAAATTGCTAAGCTACTATTCCCTAAGAATATTTTCTCTACTTTGATGAGGAGATTTAATAAATAGTGACAAATCCAATAATTGAGAGCAACTTGGCGAGAGTGTTGGGCACTGACTTATTATATCACTGGGATCAAATCCCACTCGTAAGGTTTAATAATAAATTATAGTCTATTACTATTTAGGTTTCTTGTACTACCAGTTTTTGTCGGCATATTCGGTAGGTCTTATACCTTGAGTAATGAATTTCAAGTATAGCGAGCACGAATCTGATCATGAATATGCCTCTTGAATTGTACGAAGAGAGGGAAGGCTAATTAGACCAGTCTACCTTCCTTATATGCTCAATAAGCGAACATGTGACTAGTTTAGTCATAAAAATTGTTTAGACAATTTTATGCTCCTTTGAAGCTTGAAAGAGTAACTATTCGCTCCTAGGTTCAAGTAGAAACTCCGGGCCCTGAAGATTATCAAAAATTCTAGTTTACTGGTGTCAAAAAGGATGGTAGTCATAATCTAATTCAACGTAGCATTTTTGTCTTACGTTATGGGCCGTATAATGCCAGAAGTGTGCATACTTATGCTTGCCAATGACATATGTTCCCAGCACTTTGCGGTACTATCCTTCTACATCAGAAGAAGCTGCATTCAAATCGAACATATTACAGATCTGAGACATGTATCAAATTATCAAAAGAGACCATCTGCTGCTTCGGTGAGCAGTTGAAGGACAAAGCCTGCGCGATGGTTTCCGAGCAGTACTGTTTAGACAGCGATCTGGTATCGGAGCAACTTCCCTGCCCTGTCTTCTTGTCTTGACAAGGGAAAAAAATGAGATCCAAATGAAGGCACGTTCCACAATAACTCTTTTGCCACATCGCGGTACCAGATAACTTCCTCGTAGTATGAGGTTGTAGTAAGTATTGATTACAACTCAGCTTCGCCTTGGAAGGGAGATTTTAAGTTTATAAGGAGTTAGAGTGTTTTACAGGCATATTGAGAGAATTGCCGTATTTTCCCGAGTCATACGTCTAACGATAATACCGTAGTTGGAGACATGATGGCGCAGCTAGAACTGGCCGCTAAGATTTCTGAGTAAGAAAATAGCAGCTATAGGCAAATGAGACGAAAATTTTGTAAAAATAAACTAGTAGCGGCCGCTCCCCGGGACTATTTATACATTGATGACATAATTACTAAGCGAACTCCGGCTGAGAGGGCAGCCGGAACCAATTACATCATGTTGTTGTTAAAGTCTAGCTCTTTTGGTAAAGGCTCTACTTAAATTGGGCTGCTAAATTGTTATCGTTGGTTTTTATAGGTGCGCTTGGCATTCCATCATACTAGATGCTATACGGCGGCCAGAGAGGGAGCCGGCACTGCCACTCTAGCGAGCACCCTGTTGTGTCTACTCTTCTCACGACATGCTGATTTTCGCAGTGATCACGACCGACTTGCTTTAGCGTGATGAGCCCCCAGGAGAGCGACATGTCACTTAATATAGCGAACTCATGTAATATTGTATTGATACTCTTGTATAGGCGCGTAGTATATATATCCTACATCATCTCTTTGGCTCTAACTTGTCTTCCCTATCTCTATCTACCAGTCCTCTCAAGACTTAACTCCTTATTTCTTATTATTTCCTATCCGTATCTTCTCCTTACTTTTCCCTACTCTTTAGTTTTCCTTAGCTTTCAGCATGCTTTCTCTCCATAGCACCCTCACGGCTGTCATCTTTTATATTGCTGCTCTTCAGCCTACTCTTGCTATCACTGGTCCAAATGGCGACAGCATCAATGTCCCTGGAACGTCAGCCCTTTCCATAGGTTTGTTTGCGCCTTCCAGTGGTACCGCTCCAGTCGATCTAGCTATACTGATATTTTATCTTCTCCTAGGAAGCTCTGTTCTCCCTACACCTCCCACCAACATGACTATTAAACATATCGTCATTGGCCGTGGTGTTCAGAATTTCACCTGTGCAAACGACAGTGCTGTCCCTGTCGCCATTGGCGCTGTTGCCGACCTCTATGATGCGACGACGCTAGCCTTCGCCAATGAATCTGCGCTAGCTGCTGCTGCGGCCCAAGCAGTCTCCATGTCTGAGGATCTCTCATCAAACAACAGCATCGTGATTTCCAGCTACGGCACTTTCCCCCGTATCGGAAACCACTTTTTCACCTCCGACGGAGTCCCGACATTTGTATTCCCGAGCGCTGGCGAGCTACTTTCGGCCAAGACTCTCATGTCACTCTCAGCACCAATGAACGCCACTCCAGGCCCAGACAACACCGGCGCTACGACATGGCTGGCACTGGCAGATAAAGGAGGCAGTATCGGTCTCTCAGAGGTCTACCGTGTTCTCACTGCTGGAGGCCTCGCCCCTAAGATGTGCCAGGGACGGAACGCTTCCTTTAGCATCCAATACGCCGCAACATACTGGTTCCTCGCCTTAGAAAACGAGCAGGCTAACGGCCAGGCTGGAACCGCGACTGATATAACGACTACAAATTCTACTAGCTCTGTTGCCTCTAAAAACGCTGGAACAAGGCCGGTTGTTGCTATTGGTTTTCTCGCCTTAATTAGTGGGGGACTTGCTGTATTAACGATATAAACCAGAATGACATTTGCATCGGCATCTAGAAAATAGAAATAACAGTTAATAATTTAGATGGATTGTATTATCAAAGCTATAGATATTGTTGATTTAAGAATAAAAATACAAAATCTCGTGTATAGCAGCCATCAACTAGCATATATCGTCCCAAGTTCTTTTTTGATGGTCTTATAGCTTGACAAGATTTTGCCCCGTTAAAGATGCAGGTCAAATTGTGGTACTGAGAAAATCGGCAAACCTAGCCAAATCTTCTGTCCTTCGTCCTTTCGTAGAGAAATGATGCCTTGTCCCCGTCTCTCAACATACGATTTGAGCCACGACGTCGCGCTGCTGTCTTCGATGGTTTCGGCACTCGTTGGCTGGATGTTGCTAAAGCAAACATCCATGCTTGAAGGGTCCAGATGTATATCTTTGAAAAGTCAGAGACTCGCGAGGGAAAGTGATCGCCGAGCGAAACTTCGTTGGCCATGCAGATTATGTCGAGATTAGGCTCAAGCTCAATTGCTCTTCTAGTAAATCGATGGAAGCCGGAGAGCCCCAGAGAGGCTGTTTTGTCCTCACTGTTCAAATTATTGGCTAGCCTAAGAATAGATTCACTCAATTTATACATCATATTTACATGAATACTGACTTTTGCTCAGCCAACTGACAGATTGAATGAGTCTGCCGTAAAAGGGATGTGTTGTTTACAGGCCTTATAAAAGACAGAAGCCTCTGGCTGGAATGGCAAGGAATTAAAGGATGATATCACGTAGTAGAAATTCTTTTTACAAGTGCCGGGAATGTGATGTTTCCTCAAGCTGGACGGCTTATTGTTTTGAAATTTATAATGAGAATAGGCCACCAAATTGGAACATTTCCAGCCACGAGTCCTGCTTTCTGATTAGCTAGACACCCCTGTTTCCTTTAAAGTCACATGCGATGCCACTCCGTTGGATGGTCTCCTAAATTCCAGAGGGATGGGAGGATCCACATTATCCTAATGCGCAAACCCATCGCACAACGCCGGCAGGTCTGGTATCTAATTTTGGCGCGCTTTATAATAAATGAACTCGCGCATATATTTATAGGGTAATTAGAGTAATTCGGGTTAAACTTTAAAGATTGGACGTCTTTGGCTGCGAGTTTGGATAAACGATGGATAAGCGTTTCGGCAGTGTATATCCCAGAAGCGGCAAGTTTTTCACGGCATGTATGAACAAATATACTCATAATAGAGGATGGGAATTTTATGATTTACACACAGGTGCACCAGTGTCACTTTTACTTTTTTATATCTCTATCTTCGCTGGAACTGGTGACTGAATTTTAGCTGCAAAGATGAAGTGGTTGATTCTCGCTCTTGCGCTCGTTGCGCCTTCACAGGCTGGCCTCCGATTCGGATGTTCAACTCTTAGCATCCAGCGCCTCGATCCACTAGTCGAGCCCGGCAGTGTCCCTTCAGCACATCTCCACCAAATAGTTGGTGGAAATGTCTTTGCGCCAACTATGAACTCTTCGGAAATGGACATTGGCAACAAAGGTACTTGCACAACATGCTTCTTCTCCGAAGACTTTTCCAACTATTGGACCGCCGTATTATACTTCAAGGCTCGCAACGGAACGTACAAACGCGTGCCCATATACGACAATGCCGATCTAGAAGGGAATGTTAGTGGAGGAATGACTATTTATTATACGCAGGTGGATTTCAATACAAACGGCAAGGACAAAATCACAGCTTTCAAGCCTGTAGGTCCACTCACTCGTGCGCCATAATAAACATGAACTAACCACCTCAGGGTTTCCGCATGACTGTTGGAAGCCCAACAATTGATTCAAAGGCCAAGGCAGTACCAGGTCTCCGCTATACTTGCCTTCAATCAAAAACCACTAGATTCCCCGAGACTGTCGAGTTCCCAACTCAACCGTGCCCTGCGGGTATTATGGCCGAGCACCACTTCCCAGCGTTAGTCATCTTTTATTTTTATAGGCACTTCACTTGCTAATAATAGCCAGATGCTGGGATGGCAAGAACCTCGACAGCCCCAACCACCAAGATCACATGTATGATACCGCAAAGGATAGTGGATTTGCCCCTGGTGGCCCTTGCCCAGCCTCGCATCCCATTCGCATGCCCCAGCTCGCGTATGAGACTCTTTGGGATACAAGACAGTTCAATGACAAGTCATTGTGGCCCACAGATGGTTCGCAGCCCTTTGTCTGGAGCACTGGCGACGGTGAGGGCTACTCTACTCACGCTGATTATGTCTTCGGCTGGAAAGGAGACTCGCTCCAGAAAGCTATGGACTCTACTTGCATGTTCGACGCTTGTGGGAATGGAAAGCCACTTAAGTCGCAAACTGTTGCTCAGATGAACTCTTGTTCCGTTAAGGACAACGTCGGAGAGCAGACCGAAGGATGTAAGATCCTCAGCATTCATCATATCACCTCTTAACTAACAAATAATAAAGGGCTCACTGCGCTTCCCGGCAAGCAAACCATGCACAAGCGTGAGTTCCGCGCCTAGATTGAGTCGAAATACTTGCTCGCTAGTACCGGTTAATGATATATTGCAATCTGAGATTTTGTTGAGCCAGAGGTGGATAAGTTACATAGCCAGTTTTTGGTGGTGGAACATAACTTTACTATAACTTGGAGCTAATCCAACTTCTTTTCTTAAGTCTATGATGTACCATTCAATTTTATATATTTATATATTTATCAAAGCTCATCATATGGCCTCTTGTTGGCCTGTGATACCCCGATCTCCTACCTCAAGCTTCCGACAATATCTCTGCTGTGGCCAAGATAAGATGAAAATAAAGCATTCATCTGTTGTAGCGCAATTCGTTCGGCTTTAGCGACATCGGCAGCAACTGACATGGGCTGGAAAAACTTCAAATGCTGCGTTAGTTGACCAGATCATAAAATTCCAGCTTATATATCCAAGTATTGCTTAATTGCTGGGGCCGAATTCTCACCTGAAGCAATTTGTTGTTGCCGTCCAAACAAAGCTAGGATGTCAAGTCACGACTTCTCGATTTTCTTGCCATGGTTCAAACCAAGGAGCTTGATTTCTTGCGAAAATACTGAACGAAAGAAGTTTCTAACTATTCAGAAAGTTGACACGAGATCGACTGTGCCCGGAGGACGGATCATTATTTCGTTTATTTACTCGAATAGGATACTTTTTCTGAAACTTTCAAATAGGGCTCCAAATGACTCCAAACTTGAAAGAAAAAAAGGAATTCAGGTTCAAATCTTATTATGGCTTTTAAGCCACCAGGGTTAAATTGCTCTACCTCTTAGAGGTTGCGACTAGTATTAATCCTTAGGAAAAAAACTCAAAACGATATCGGAAATTGAGCCTAACTCGAGTGAGATTGTATTTCCAGATATAGAAGTTGAAGAGCAAGAGAGTGATAAAGATTGGGAAAGACTGCAAAGATGGCTAAGAAGAACAAAAAAACCCATGGCAGAGGTAGAGGTAGAAGTAGATACAGAGGCAGGCGTTAGGAGGTCCGTATATTTTTAAACCCCACCAAAAAGAGGGGAAAGTCACCTCCTCTCAACTCCTGTCATTTTTTGCCCCATCCTTCTATCAAAATCCCTCATGGAATATTATTAAATTTAATACTTTGTTTTTTTCCTCCCTTTTGGAATTACTTTAGAAACTTGGACAATTGATATTAATGGGTTTGCGCAAGATGAACACGAAAAGTCAAGCTAGCCACTCGTACGCTTGCAGTCTTAAATTTATAGGAAATTTGAGTTGGCGAGCCTGTTAGAGCTTCTCAAATAAGGTATTTTACCAGCCCATTAAGTTTTATATAGTCAATTACATGGTGAATTATTTAATTGTTGGACCTGACTTTTGATTTGAAGTGTGTAAATCATGGGAGCTCCAAGATGATTATAGAGTTCCCTATAAGAATATAAGAAATTTATAGCTTTTACTTAAAGTTAAGCGTGTCTTGTATACTAACCTCGGTACGTTATACTTGCTTTATATTAGCCTAATATACTCGGCATCCGAGCCATTACCATTTTAGCGCACCACCGCGGTCCGATAAGAATAGCGGCGTCGCATTGCTGTCTCTTATGGGAACGTGCTTGTTGCATTCGGCATCTAAAATAGCTGCAAAAGAAGTGAAGTGATTTAATCTTAGTAGTAAGTCATATTTTTTTCCTTTCAATAACCTTAGCTCGGTTAGTACGCTTGCCGCTCCGACTCCGGCGCTAATCACCATAGCCTTAGTCTCGCCTTGTAACGACGCAGTACGCATCACCGCATCGATAGGGGCATATGGAAGTGCTGGTATCGATGGCTAAACGGATACGATTCTATAGGTCAACTACGGAGGAGAAAAATAAGTTACAAGAGAAGAAGGTCAGAGAGCCCTTCTTGAACCCCTATTTTATAGCCTAATGTACGCTTGGTCGGATAGGGTCCGATTCGGGGTCAAATCTGACACGTTCCGCAATATCCGAGCGTCCTTCGCTTAGATCACCTGATCGTGCAAACCGTTCAAACACTAAGCGAGGGTTCGAGTGCAAACCAAGCAAACACTAAGCGAGGTTTGGCAGTCGCCTGTGCTTTCATTGTCGTGACAAAGACAGGCTATTACTCTTTCTTAATAAGTTATATAATACTAATAATAAAAAGTTAAATAAAATATTATCTTTTTTTATCTATAGATCTATTTATTTTGCCTATTTTAGTAGATTAACTAGTACTATTAGCAGTAGCCTAGTTCTTTTATACCCCTTGTGACGCTCTGGACGTCCGTCTCATATTTAGACTAGTTAGACATACTAGCAGGGGTTGCCAGGGGAAGCGACGTAT
>JAPZPC010000140.1:0-100344 GCA_037952705.1 Haplographium delicatum
TCAAAGTTAGTAGGGTAGAATGTGGGGAAAAGTGTCCGACTCGGTGATATGTCCGACTCGGTGATAAACCACGTTATCCATACATTTATTGAAATAATTACATCAGGAGAGTCTCCAGCAATCTGAGTACCGCAAACAGACTCCTTCTCCCGAAGAACTACAATGAAGTTCTCTATTTGTATTTCGAGTATGTATTTTCTGGTTTGGTGGTATTCTAGTGAGCTGGTATACCTTCACGCCATGGACTGGATAGTCTTCCTCACAGGATGATGAACCAGGCGGCAAGTATCAACCCCACCCGCCTAACTGTTCTAAAAAAAATTTACTCAAAGACCTGTTTGGCAACTCATCATGCACAATCAATAAGGAACTGTAAACCGTAGGCAGCCATTAAAGTTATAGAACCGATCAGCGGCCACTTAGCAACTGGCCTTGAACAGAGGGGTTTAAGTACATTCATTCCTCCTGTACGAGAGGGTCAAAACAAAAATCTATTCAAACTCAGCAACCGCCAGCGAAATCGTTCCATCTTTGATTTTATGTGTATATAAACGTGGCCATATCTGCTTAAATGCAATTGGATACATCACCGTTATTCTATAGCACGACACATGATACGGCTCCTTACTTCATTCCACACAATGTTTCATCTTTGACATTCAAGATGTATTTAGTTAATGCAAACATTGAAATCATCTCTCCTCTCTCTCTTGGCCATCACAAATCCTATTTCGCCTACTCAGATTAACAAACCTAACAGGAAAACTTACCAGCCTCCTTCCGGTGGCAAGGCAGGTTCTACGGAATTTTCGACGGCCAGCATAGCCTCCGATTTGAGCCAAGCACCGAAACTCAAGGTAGAATAATGACCATCCAGGAAGAAAAGTTTACTAGAGTTCTGGCATTCCTGGGGGTGATGGCTTTTTTGTCTGCTCAGTTGAGTTTAAAAGAGAAAAGAAGGTTAGATTTGGAGGGGTATCATGGAGATTTAAAGGCATGATGTGAGGGGTTGAATGATAGGAATCAGTAAATTTGGGACTGAGAATAATTTAGATACGAGATTTTGCAATACCTTTTCGGGTTAACTGGAAGTGTAGGGTTGAACATAGGAATAAATTTGGAAAAAAATGCTAAATTAAGTTAATATAACTTTTGTCATTAAGAGCATAATCCAGCCTTTACTCTACTAGTATCTTTTCTCCTTTCTTTTTTTTTTTCAGTATTGCCCATACATGGGCTAATTTTTGCAGCGAATTATGAGATACGATCCACGCTATCAAGATAGTGACAGTCACCAACGGCACTGAAGCTGCGAAATATAGTCTGACAGTCTTGGCACTAATGTCAGTCACGTGAGGTTGCATGCAAAACGTTGTCGCAATCAAACTAAATGGGATGAAGAAGGTTGCAAGCCAAGTTAGGCGTCGGACATTGCGACCGTCACGTAGTCCTCGACGCGAGTCCTCTATTTGCATAGCCGCTGTGACAACTAGGGTCAGCCGGTCGATACGCTTCTGATACTCTTCGAGATATGAGAGAATCAATATAAAGTCCTCCTTGTATGCAGCGATTGAATTGAGTTGAGATCGTGCCGGAGTGCAGGTTTGAGGACTTGTGGGGTTCATCATTGTATCTGCGCTATCCCTCTTCTCTGGGGAAGTGGCTAATTTGGGAGTGGATGGGTTATCCTCTTCCTTTGGGGCAGTGACCGGTTCGGGAGTGGATGGGCTATCCTCCTTTTGGGCATTTATTAATTCGATAGTACCTGGGCTATCCACCTCCTTTTGGGCAGCGATTGATTCAGGAGAGAGTGGAATCGCTCCTTCATGGACATTTGGAATAGCTTGGCTATGAGTGGGCCCATTAGTAGTTTGACTCACAGATCTATGGGAGCCAGCAAATGTCTCGGTATGACAAGGAAAGCGGAAGACCTGCTCAAGAGTCTCTGTGACCATCTCCCGGTATAGTGGAATGAAGCGCCTCCACATGTTGAGCTTCTCTAGTGCATTATCCATGTGTAGAGTAGTAGCAAACTTCTTAGGTTTGATAACCTCCAAGTCCATCTGACAGAGACGAGTTTTAATGTAGTCTGACATGGTACGCCATTCTGAGCAAATAAGGTGCAGAAGAACTTGCATTGGGACATGGTGTAGGCGCGAGGTAGAACTAGGAGACATATTTAAGAAGATTTCTGGCTTTTGAGCCCAGAAGAGAAAGTCTTCATAGAAGTTATCTGGCTCTGGAACTCTGAGAAACCAAGTGCTGGGGTGGGAATTAGGATCTGGAGTTGGGTACCAATTGCGACGACCACGCCAAAGTGAGACGCCTACGCCTTTCTTAACGGTAGGGTCAAGAAGAAGCACTCCTGCAAAAATCAGTACCACATCTCCTCAAGAATTTGACAATCCCTACCGATGGCTGGCGTTCCCGGCGTATTATTAGGTTTTAGCCAAAAGGTTGCCCTCGATCTAGTCAAACCCACAATAGCATCCTTCTCGTCCCACCATGATTTATTACTGAGGTCATCATCAGGCCGTCTTAAAATGTTGAATTCCCGAGCTTCTGTCACTGCGTCATTAAACTCTTTCCTCGTCGGGAAATACCTGGCCGTCACATAACGGAGCTGGATCCAGTTCTGTCGCCGGCTAATTACATCAAGATTTGGAGGATCTCTCCATCGATCACGGACATTATACCAGGCGTAATCAACAATGTGTGCTCTGAAGAAAGAAGGTTCGATACCGAGCTTGCTGCCAAGTGCCTCAATCACATCTCTGGACAGATCTTCAACCACATAGAGCCTAAACTGGATTTCGTTGTCAATTTTTGTCAGGTCCAGGTCTTTAACCAGCTTTCTGGCTGCTTCCCCGGCCTCGGCTTCCTGGTCCCGGGCAGAATCGAAAATTTCGTGATCTACCTGTCTATCCTTTTGATTATAATAGTCCAGTCGGCAGACCTTCGTTTTCCCAAGGCGATCATTACGTGCTTTCTCGATCTTAGCGGAATGTACAGCCGGTTGTTTGAGATCCTTCCATCGCCCAGGGTGAGTCCCAATCAACATAAAGTCTGCAAGAAGCCTTAGGTTAAGCCAATGGTCTTTGATTTGTTTAACAAATATCAAATATGGTCCATGCGGCCGATCAGCCCTACGCAATTTACGTAAGTCTATTGTCCACCAATAAATTTTATCAATGGTCTTTTACGCACGTATTTTTGTCCCATTGAATATAGAGCTTTTTATATTCATCATCCAAATAGGCATCTCCAAATTCGTCATATTCCCTGGTTCTTAAATCAGGTTGGAACCAGGGATCTTCATCATTTGACGTTGAAAAGAGCTGTCCCATCGCGAAATTCGGCTGCGGAGGAAAAAATATGGAAATATTCTAGGAATGAGGTATATGAAGAGCCTTATATTCAAAGCACCTATCAATAAATAAGGAAGAGCAACTAGATTAATTGGTGGGTAGCACGGCATCTGACCAGGTCACTATTACAGCCTCGCAGCCGATAATTCCATCCAGCTTCTCGCTTCTGGCATGGTCGCCAAGGCCAGCTGAAAACTCCTTCTGAGAATCCGGTGCTGGCCACCAATGATAATGGGCAGATCATCGCGGTGGCTTAGGGCCCGAACCGCGCTTCGATCAATCAGCACGGGAAACTGAACTTGGATAGTGTGGGCGTCCATCTGAGATATGCATGCGAATCAGGGGGGGATAAATTTCGAAGTGAAGGTGTGCTGTAGAGCGCTATCTGATCGACGACTGGGTACTCCAATGACGGAGATGCACACTATCCCTCATTCAAACACGTCTTACTAATACCCATCCCAAAGGTTGGTGGAATGCGCGAAAATGACTGAAGTTACTGAGGTAAGGTTATTGCATTGCACCAGGAGAGAAGATGCTCCACGTTGTATAGTACAATAAATTTTATCAATCATATCGAGTGCTACCAAAAAGATATACCTTGCTCACCTCCTGCACCATTGTATACTTACTCTCAGTATCACCACGTGAGGTCGAGGCCGGGACATTTGAGGTGCAGGAAGAGCTTGTAGGCTTAGTTTCGTATCTTCAATTCATTCTATCAATGTATATTTCCAGAGCTGGAATGGGATTTATACGGAAGACAACTTTTCAGGTTAGAGCCGGCTGGATCTGTAACTGACGACATATTTCGATCAGGGAGGCAATGCAGACCAAGAAGTAGAAAAGCATTCTCGAACACATAGGCTGAGGCTCCTGACTCCTTGTACCAACGAGGGTTAATTTCATTTATTTACAAACACCCGATCAAAGAATTTGATTTGCAGAGCTTACGGAATCGAACGCTTGAAAAAGCCAAGATATTATCCTAGTATGATTCTCCTATTACTAAGTTAATTTATACTTTCAACTTACCATATGAAGTTCCAGGCTTTTATTTTCAGACTCATTCGCCCTGAAAAGTCGAAAAATAGAATAATTAAATGCTCGAAACTTTCTGTAACTTCAGAGATAATTTCAACAGCCGTAATTAGCAGAAATTGCTATTCGATTCTTTGTGTGATCACTGCTCATTGCCAAAACCTCGACTAGGGCCAGCGTCTAAATCCCCCCAGGAGTAATTAACAGACTCTCACTCCGGCCTCTTCCACTTTTCAAGATTCAACGATAGGGTTGTGTACGGCCATGATGGATGAGAGAAGGGAAGCAATTTCTGGTTTCTAGAAAACTGTTTCTGGTAAAGCGAGGGGAAAAAACTTTTGTGATGGTTGCGCGTTTCGTCCAACCCGCCAGGCGTCATCAATGCCGTATAACGAATTATAATCTCTGTAATTTCAACTTAAAAACATCAAAATTTCACAGCAAGATTATTTAACAGCCTTTCTTTGTTCCCTGTATCCTAATCGATCATGTATGATGTATACAGTTTGCGCTTCACAATCGCAAACTCAAGACGCGTCGGGTCAAAAGCTTGTATCTACTATGCCTAAAAATAGATATAGCCAATCAAAGTTATCGCGGAACGACGCGATTGTATTGTAAAGGACGTGCGACGCTTAGCTTGAAAGTGGAATCTTTCGAGAACACAATACCCTCACGTCAATTCACCTTAGATCCTGTTCTTTGCAGAAGCTGCATCGCAGCCAATGATTCGAGAGATAGCTTGATCAAGGGTTAAAAGGCAAATTTTTGCTCTGGTTTTACTCGTACCTTCATATCTAGCGAGTGGGCGACTCAGCTGGCTCAGGGGACCCAGACGGGGGGCCACAACTGCCAACGTTCTGTCAGTCATGAAGCAGCCTCATATGAAAACAAGGACAGGATGCCGACAGTGTAAGGCTAGAAAAGTCAAGGTTAGTGGTATCTGTACCAATCAGGGCGATCCTGCAACTATTTCAAACATATCATGTGACTTGTCTGTATGCTTATCGAGATGCGATACAGTGCGACGAAGGCCGTCCAACATGCGGAGCATGTAGGAGACGTAAGCTACAATGTAGCATAGCTTTAATTACCCCCAAATCACATCCTTCTATACCTTTCCAAAAGCCGAGGCGGACGAGGCTGGAAGGACAGAAGTTGACGAGCCGACCTTCGACATGTTCGCCACAAAGTTTCCAGCCTGCGTTCATGGACTCCGACAGCCTTGAGCTTCTCCATCATTACACCTCAGCTACTTGTCTTATCTTGTCTCGATCAAGAAATATAGACATCTGGAAAATTGATATACCGCACATGGCACTCAAGCACGACTTTCTCATGCATGGCATCCTCGCTTTATCAGCGCTCCATTTATCTCGAATCCAACCCAGCCGCGCCGGGAAGCTCAATATTCTTGCATCAACTCATGTACAGCTAGCTTTGCCTTCGTTCCGAAAACATGTTTCGCAGAATTTTAGAAACGACACCTGCCATGCCGTATTTTCCTTCTCTGGATTTGTCATTCCATTCATACTGGCCTCTGAAAGCCCTCTCGAAGCTTCTACTTGTCGGGTTCCTGGCCTAGTAGACGGCTCCCCGCATTGGTTCCATGCAATACGTGGTCTAATGTTTCTTCTCTCAGACAACTGGTCTACTTTAGCTCAAGGCCCATATGCTCCTCTACTAGTTAATTCATCGGCACCCATATCATATTCCCAAAATCCCGACGACAATTATCTAGTAGAAGTTCAGCAACTCATATTATCTAGCGAGGATTTCTCCGATGTTGAGGAGATTACTGCCTGTCAGACTGCCCTAGATGAACTGCGCAGGCTTCTATCACAAGCCTGCTCGCCTTATAAGACAATGGGATTCAAAGCCGCGTTTCTCCTCTGGCCAGGTGTGGTTCCGACAGGTTATTTACGGCTGCTACATTATCAAAACCCGATAGCACTCATAATACTAGCACATTATTGTGTTCTCATAAAGAAGATCGAGTCGGTCTGGTACTTGGGAGGTCTAGGACAAAATCTTCTGTCATCGATTCATGAGGTCCTGTCGCCAAAGTGGAGACCTTGGCTTGAATGGCCAATGAAACAGCCTGCCTGTTGTTGAAGATCTACTGTAAGACTTAGATTACCCTGTGAATATGCTCAGCGTGTCGATAATTGTGTATAACTAGATCATGAATCTGTTCCTTTTGATAATAATGGTTTAGAACGAAGCAAATTGATGTATATGGAAATCGAAGGTTGCAGCTAATAATCCGATGACGTCCTTACTCGATTAGATGCTTTTAGAAAATAAAGCCAAAAAACTCACTGAGTCATTATGAGACCCCCGCCAACTAAATATTTGTTTTTGTGGATGATATCACAAATAATGTAACTTACCTGAGTAGAGACAATAGGGATATTCCCATTCTGTATAGTCTGGGTAGAGTACAATCGTTGAAGTTACCAAACAATAAGAGTGGTGTCATCAAGCCAAAGTATACTAAACAAAAAAGGATTTTACAAAAATCTGGCGTAGCATACAGGATTGTTCATGGTTTTCTTCATCGGACAAACAGATTACCTTGTACCTCAGCTCAAGGGGCAAGCCTCTCCAAATTCATCCGCATACTCTGAGCCTCTACATTGCTCCCTCTCCAACCAGACTCAACTTATGTATCAATCAATCTCCCTTCCTCACCGCTTGAAGAGGCAACGAACGCTGTCGCGGCCCCCCTGTTTTCACGAGCAGCGGACTCCCGTGGCAAGACACTAAGTGTAAATTGCACTGTGAACCCAGTGGGATTCCATGCAGGAAGGAATTTCTTCCCCACCCATGATCTAGATCTGGAAATAGCGATAAGACGAAGTAATAGTACCGTCAGTGTCAGAATCCTAAGAAAGCAGTCAGCAAGAATGTCTTTCAGCTCTTGCTCAGATGGACAGTAAATGATTTACTTCATCACCGAAACAGAGCGAAGGCACGGTTGGGAAGAGCAAACTTACCCAATAACGAACCCCATCCCAGCACTAACACCCATTGTAATTCTAATATTGTTTCTCGCCTGTATGCACTCCGACAATTCTGGCAGAGGGCGGTAGCCACTACCTGGAGTATTATCCCATCTCCGACAGAATTCCGAGCCCGGCCAGCCGTTGCCGAACATCATCCCAGAGAAGATGAAGATGACGATAGACATCGTGATATGGGCGGCAATATTGATGATGATTGGGATTTGGAGGAATATGGTAGGAGCAGCAAGGATGAAGTTTACGAATAGCTGAGCCAAATTGTAAGAAAGTTGCGCTTGGCCAAGATTAAATAAACATTATAGAGATGGCTTGCCTCATGGGTTATTAAGAAATAAAATACTTACAGAAATTGCAAGACTTCGAACTCTATCTGCGGAGCCATATGTATATTGAAATGGCCCGACTGCGATGAGAACACAAGTTGCGATGAGGAGGCCGAAGACCGAGAGAGAAAAGATTGATATGAGGGCCATCAAGATTTTAATTGGGCGTTTGAGATGGGAATTTATCTCAGAGGTCTTGGAGGGGTGACTTTCTCCTTCGTCATAGCTGTCATCTTGATTATTGTCAGCCAGGAAAGGAGTGCTTTCGGAATGATCTGCCATATTGAACGTGGGGACGTGAAACGATTAAATTATCAGTGTTTTTTGGTGTCTTTTCAATCGACAAAGATTCTTATCTACTCTACAGATCGAAAGAGGAGAAAGGTCGAAATGTATAAATAAAAACAGATGTAAATAGGCAACAGTGAGATTGGAGGTGGTTTATGTGCCCCGCCCTCTTCTCCCCACACCAAGCGAATCTAGTGGCTGCTCAGCCCTGCTGAAGGATTACGACCGGCCACTCCAAGTCAAGAACCACGTCAGTCACCAAGGTTGAAACACGAGCTTGTCCTACTCTGTGCTGAAGATTAAATATTCATTGGATGATCGATCCAGTATAACCGAAGAGTTGAAACGGGCCAGCGCCCAAGCTTGATTGTCCAGGTCCGGTTTCCCCGTGTAGCCGTCGAAGTACCAAACAGCAAAGCATTGACAAAAGTGACAACAATCACTACTTGATGCTGCTACACGGTAGAGCGGTTACTGTTTTCGGTGAATTTGGTCACTGCTTTCAGAAGTTGGATGTGCCAAAATCGCATACGGCTCTGAGGCCAGCGTACCTAATATCCACGGCGGCACGACCCTAGCCCTCTACCGAATGCGCAGATCCTAGTACCCTCTTGATTACACAACTCTATTGTAAGACCCCACATAATGATAGCTCACACTTTTGAAGCTGAATATTTTAAAAGGGGATCCGAGTTATAGTAATTCATAGTTACTCGAGTAGATTACTTATCAAATTAATAGGCGTCGATAACTCATACTATACCTGGACTTGGGAGGGCTCTACTAGCTGGAGTCTTGTTGAATGCAATGGAGGTACCACATGTGTATGCATTTTTTTCGACGACCTGAATTGCAAAGGTAATGCTGCTCCCAGGCTTAGTCTTCTTTCTGTTTGTAAAACTGGCTACTATCAGAGCGTTCAGTGCTGGATCTCATAGGATATTGATTCTAGGAAGGATTTGTGCCAGGGATGGGGATTATACAATGTAGCCCCTTCTTGCATGTGTAGAACGCATTTTGTAAATAGCATTTACCCCCTTTTAGAAGACAATGTCCCAATGTTATACTAAATAAAGCATTCCTGTAGCTAATAAAAGCCCATGTTCGGGACATTTTTCTCTCTATTCTTATTTATATCAATCTCAACAAGAAGAGAAATTAATAGATTTAACTAAGTTACTTTTATTTCCATTTAGTTGGTTAAAGTTTCTTCCTGATTTAAGATGATACAATACTTAACTAACACAAGCCGAAATACCCAAACGCCTTGCCAATCACGGTATTTCCAAAGTCCGTAGCTAGAGCTTCTCAAACCCACCAGGAATCTCATCTCCTTCAAACCACGCCTGCGCCGTCTGAGCAAATAACAAAGGCGCCTGCCTATTCCATGGATGCCTCATAGCAGGATGCGTAACGGCGACGGTCTCTAGATTACGCTCTCTTCCAATCCTCATAAGCTTGACCGCATCGTGAGGATGGTCGCTGGTCGGGAGAAGCCCTCTTTTCCCCGCTGCGACAATAAGGGTTCGTGCCGGCCATGGGCCCGGCCATGTCGAGCTCACCATGGCCGGGACAAGCTGGCGACACAGAGCCAGGGAACACGCGCCAGGTTCTCCGCGTGGGATATCGGCCCCGTCCATTAGCCAGCGGATCACGGCGCGGGGGACGAGGTTCTGGACGCGCTGTTCGACCCTTACAGCGTAGGGCAGCAGAGGCGTCAGAGCCGTGGGTGGGAAGATCTCGAAGCCGGAGACGAACACCGCGTTCACTACGTCGGGGTACGAGGATGCCAGTTTGATTGCGACGTGTGCGCCCAGACTATGGCCGATAATATGTGCCCGTCCGTTTACGGCATGCTTGCGAATCAGGCGTGCGAGAAGCTGCGAGGAAGAGACAAATGAGAAGGGAAGGTTTCGCGACTTCCCGTGGCCTGGAAGGTCGGGAACGAGGAGGTGATATGACGCGCTGAGATGGGGCACAACGAGATCCCAGTTCACCCCTGAGGTGCATGCGCCGTGGATTAGAACGATAGTGGATTTCCCAGACGGATTGTGCGCCGTGTGATGGAGTAGTACCTCACTACGTTCATCTCTATTGTCAGGAATCGGCTCGGAGGGAGGAGTTGGTGCGGACATGATATGGAGAAGCAGGAATCATAATAGCCAAGCCATTGAAACTACAATATACATGATAGAAATGCTTGTTTTCATAGATGTGAATCGTGTTTTCTCAAAAGCGTCGTGGAAGATGTTGTCGACAGTGGCAGGACCGCCGCTCGATATGTCGAATTATGGAGAACTACTGTATTGTACAAGGTTGTGCGGGACGGCGCCGCAAGGCGAGAATCAGAACCAATCCGATCAAAGGACCGCCAAGCCCTATTCAGGGCCTTGGAACGGAGGCAGAAAGCAGTTCGCCTAGAAATCAATCATATATGAAGAGCCAAGAACCAAGTAGTTCTGGAAACTCGAGTCGGGGGCCCCAAAAGTTCGGAAAGCCCGCTGCTGTGTACTGTGCCACAACTGCAGTGACAGAAGCTGAAATATTGTAATTATCGTGGCAGCGGCCTGTCAAGCATATGTCAAGCAGGTGGTAAACAGATGGGTTACATTGCATCTATGCTGTGAGACTTCGTCATGTCATGCAGCTTACAACGAATAATGAAAAGTAGAGGGGAAGAAAAATCATGATTTTCACTGCAGGGAGAAAAGCCAAATTGAATGCGTGTTGCAAGCCCAGATGAGCTGCTGTTCATAAGATATATATTATATGGGGTATAAAGATTCTTCCAGTAGATAAAAATGTATATTGCCACAGTTTTATTCCATGGTCAAATGCCGTATGATATTTTATTCCGATAATTAACCCAGAAAAGTCAAGAAAAACGAGAGGCGTTTACCTCCCCGTGACTTTTCGTTCATACCAGCGAGCTGGTGGGTATACAATCAGAGTGAAGACACCAGAAAGATAGATACCGACATCACCACCGAAACCACCGAATTTGGCAGCGATGGGACCTTTTCACAGTCAGAATTTTGTACTGTGGGAAGGAAATCGAGGAAGAACTTACCAATATACCAAGTCTGGGCCATACCAGTAACACCACCAGCCAAATACCCAGTCAACAGTGCCAGGACGGCCGCGGCTCCCCACGGCAGTTTACCAGGAACATCCCAAACCAACAAATTATAGCCTTCTGTTCGGCGGAACCACTTGTCTTCGATCAAGAGAATGATGGTGAATGACACGGTCCAATAACCAAGTAGAGACACGAAATTGTTGACAATGGTTGAGAGATGTGTGCGACCAGCAATGGCAAGGACGGCAATGACCAACGCATTGATGAAAGACCAGATGAAACGGGGGATGGCGTGGAAGTAGTGGCCGAGGAGTTGCATGCTAAGACCGGAGGAGTAGTTGACTGCGATGTTGTTGCCCAAGACGGAGAAGACGAGGAGAACGAGAGCGAACTTAGACCAGCCGATGGGGTGGAAAGTTTCTCTGAGGAGACCTCCAAGTCCGTGGTCATCATAGGCCGCTGCCAAGATGGGATTCGCATCAGCGTTACTGACAGCTGCATTTCCTAGACAGGCACCAATGGTAGTGACGAAGATAGTTGGAATGCAGATTCCAAACAGCGTCAGGAAGAAGATCTTCCATGACTTGGTGTTCGCGGGGTAATTGCAGTAGTAATCGGACGCAATTGAACACCATCCTGAGGCAGAGGAGAAATTGATTGCCAAGAAGCTCAAGAAAGAACCTGAGAATGAAAGGCCGGTATCCTCTGCGGGTAAGCTAGAGCCAACTGCTGTGCCGCCAAGCTGACCGATCAAAACGCACATGAGGATAAATGTCATGATCCAAGAGTACTTCTCATAAGTATGGATGAGAGCAAAGCCGAAGATGGAAACCACATAGCCGATTATGGCAATGATGATAATTCCAACAGCAAGGGTCATAGTATAGTCTGAGACGGCAGAGAGAATTTGGCCAACGACGACGACATTCACCACTGCGAAACCACCGCCAATGACAACATTGAGAACTGAGCAGAGCTTCGCGCCATAGAAACCAAAGGAGTAACGGGAGGTAGCAATTGCACGAAGACCAAGCTGGTAATGCCATTAGTAACTTTTCTTATCTCCAATAGATATAGAATAGTGCTTACCCTTGGGCCTAGAGTGCCACAGTAAGCCGTGCAAAGAGCTCCGAGAATTGTACCAACAACAATACCAGCAACGGATTGATTGAAAGATAAGCCAAATTCGGGACCAAGAAGACCAATTGGGAGGGTTCCAACGTGACACGTCAAAGACCACCAGAGAAAGAAGACATTCAAGATAGATGGAGGTTTCTTGTCTTCTTCGTGGATGCGATCAATACCTTGTGTTTCGATTCCCATCTTCGCATCAAGCCATTCCTCTCCCATCCTCAACTGCCTGAGAATCCCTGTCTTCTGTTGAAGTTCTCGGGCTCTGATCACCTCCGCAGATTCTGTATCATCAACCACTGCTGTATCGAGCTTCTCTGGGTCGGAGTGCTCTGGGTGGGCGCCCGCTTCGAGGTCCACGGGATGTTTGACATCGTGAGAGCGCCGATCGGCCTGATCACCATGGACAAAGTCAGACATGGCTGCGAATGTTGAATTGCAAATACCCTTTTGCAAAAAAAAAGAATCAAAGAGGGCGAGATGCACAAAGCAGAAAATCTCACTCACGGCGGGAAGGGAGACGCGACGGATGCACGTACTTTTGTACTGCTTGCGGTACCTCGAGATCTTCTAGAAATTAATCTAGAACACACAGCTTCGACGAATCAATGGCACCAACCGCTCTGATGAGGGACGGTTCGTCCATGCCACTGATAAGCATTAATGGGACTGAAGGGGCGGAAGAGGGATGGGGATCAGTAGAGTATACTGATAACGATCCTTGGCGGAGCTTGATAAGGAAGGTCGGCGGCCGTTCAGCGGTAAGGATGGGCACGACGGTTGGTCCATCAGGGACGGGGACGCCGTGAAGACGCCACTGGAAGCCCCCGGGGTCCGGAGCTCGCCACTAGAGGCAATATTAATGAGTTCTTGACAAGCCGAGGTGCCACCTAGGGAACCCAAAGCTTGTCAAAGGATGGCCCCAGTATGGCACTGAACAGCACAGTGCCATCCAGATAGAGGACTGCACACGACGTAAATATCAATGATGGATCAAACCGTGCGTACGAGAGTACCCGTACGACGATACCGGCCCATTAGACAAGACTCCATATCCAGGGCCGGGACAATGACAACTTGTCATGTTCTCTGATCCGCCATCCGCACTTGATCGGAACAACCCCGGCGGAGGGAAGGTGGTCGCGCTGTGGGCAAACTAGACGTTTTGGCTTGCTCAGCGTTCTCAGCTTGCGCAGCCATGCCGCGCTGGCCATCACCTTACCTCACCTCACCTCACCTCACGCAGTTGGACCATGGACCAAAGACCAATTTGATTTATCAAGTCGGCGGGTCGCATTACGCATATCAGTGCCTTTTCTAGGGGTTATCGGCAGCCGAGGTTTCACCCAATGACTCGTGGCGGATACGCGGGGATCACGTGGCCGCTTCCCCAATGTGGAAATTGACGTGCAGATAAGGTAAGCTAAGACGGCAGAACGAGGGCTAAGGGGCGAGTCAGGACTAAAAGCCATGACATATCTTTTTGCGAGAGAAGGATTCGACGATATGGGAAATACAAAGTATTACCCAATCCGAACATAATATGCGGCTTCGTATCGCATATTCTCCGGGTGGAGTAGAGCATAGAGCGAATGAGGAAATCTGGCTGTGTGGCTGGCCGCCAATCCCGAAGCTGGAATCTTCAGTACGTACAGTTCCGATAGTACAAGTACCATGCTAGTACGCCACCATGCTGCACAGTTCCCGAACCCTCCGCCAATTATATAGAGATTTGTTTTCGCCGACGAAAGCAGCCCTCAAACTGGCACCATTGGGACAATCAGGTCACCGCTAGTGCACTTGGCCTACAGTACCTCACCTCATACTCCCTTGTCCACAAAGTTCTAGAAGGGTGAGGAACAACTTAATCCCAACCTCGCGGTTCCGATATTTGTTTTTCTGTTACAAAGTAGGGTATGCGAGAATGAAATCCATTGGCTTTGACTATTTCTCTATAAACATCCCCCCTTTTCTTTTCTCCGAGGATCAAGGTTTGAAAGTCAGAGCTTCTGCATGCCATCTCATGGGTTCCACGCAAGGTGGCTAAATCACCAAGTCAACTTTCCCCCGGCACCTACAGTACAAGAAGCCGGCAGGTCAGACTTACTCCATCTCCTGCATCTCACCCACGGGGCTTCTATCAAAGAGTTAGCTCACCAAGCTCTCGATTCGCACTTAATACGAGGTATTATTTATCTCTTTCTGCGTTATCTTCCCCCTTTGAGGGGTCAAGTGTTCTCCAGCCTCCTGGTATGCTTATTTTATATTCTTTCCTTTCCTTGAGAAAATCCCGGCAGCGGCAGTGTCCACAATATATGAAAATGCTCCAGAGAGTTGGTCAAATTGTTTTTTTCTCTGTGTATAATCTTGTCGCGAGAAAAATATAAAAAATTTGGCGAACTCTACAAAGCGAAGACGGCACAAAAGAAAGTGAAGAAGAACTGAGAAAAGTAAACTCCGTTTTCTTTCCTGATGTATTTTCTCTATATCCGGTCCAGCCGGAGGTCCTTCCTATCCATAATATACAATCATTACGCCCCTAAAAAACACCTTATTACTTTATTTCCCATTATATCAATGCATCATCCTCGCCTAATCTAACATCAAATCTCACCCCTCCTCCGCCTCCCCTCTTCCCATTCCTGCTCATAAGTCTTTCCACCCAAATCCCAATCCCACCAACTCCTGTGCGTGGCACTTCTCGCTCTGCCTCTATCGCGCGGCCGCTCGCTACCCTTCTTCGAAAGCTCATGCCCGCCTACTCCACCCAGCAACGCGCCACCTATCGTCCCGAGCCCGGGGAAGATCGCATCTCCGATAGCGCTCCCACCAAACGCCCCTAGGAACGTGCCAGTCGTTGTCGAGGACCCCTTCCGCTTATTGTGTGGTCGCTGCGTGTGTGAATGTGACTGCGTGCGGTGATGCGCCGGCGCGCGCGAAGAGTGGGAATGTTGCGAGCGCGTGTTTGAGTAAGATGGAGAGGGCGAACGAGATGAGGAAGGGGAACGGGAGTTATCACGTGCGGAGTGGTGGTGATGATGATGGTGGGAACGATGGTATTGCGGAGAGGGAGGCTCGGACGTTGAGCGGGTGGGACGGAGGCGCTGTGGATAGTTTGAGTCGTGTGGGAGTTGCTGTGGAGGATATGGAGGCTGGACCTGGATTCGTGGTGGTTGGAAGGCGTACTGAGAATGGTTTGGATGTTGGGGCGCGTGTGGATATGGATATTGGGATGCTACAGGAGGAAATACCTCTGGATATGGTGGGCCGTGTGGTTTGTATCCCGGATTGTTATTGTATTGTCCACCCATGGGTGGAGCCTGGCTCGGGTTGTGAGGAAGCGGTTGATATTGAGGAGGCGGCAAACCAGACTCTGGGGAAGGGTTGTAGTATTCTTGCGCCGCCATTACGGGCTTTGCTTATTTGGTAGTATAGGGAATTTCTGAACGAAACCCAAGGTATAAATGACAGGAAAAGGAGATAAAAGGCAAAGATGAAAATTAAGTCGCGCACATACAGAACACCAGGCAAAGATATATTCACAGCCCCATCAGCGTTGTGGGGTCAGCTGGTCACGTCACATTGCAGAGAATCTAAGCTTACGTCATGCGGAATGCCATTGCCAAGAACATAAATATAGACAAGGCTGCAACCCGAAGAACTTGCTAAACGAGGATCTGCAGGAAAGCACCGGTGATCATTGAACTTTGGAATTAACCATCGGAGTTTATTGGGCTGGGCGATAAGCAGATCGGGATGTAACGCGGGGCATCCACCAGGAGAACGAGGATTTTAAGCGAGGAGTTCCGGGAACTGCCCGGCGAGTCCGCACTGTAGGGTTGGAAGATCACGTGGCTAGTTACTACTATAGCTAATTGAAGAATCATGAATCGATCATGTTGATGTGTGGCTGAGGAGAAGATGAATACGTTTGTTTCCTCGTTGCTTTTAAGAGAATTACCTCTTCTTGGTGGCATTTCTGGAATCTAGATTTCACCTGAAATGCCTTTGTTGCAATGACGAATGAAGATAGAATTATATCCCAAGAAATGAGGAAATATAACCCAAATTTGACCCAAGGTCCGTCACCAAACTGTTTTTTCCATCTCTATTGAACGCCGTTCCGTCTCAACGCCCAACGCCCGTGCAAAAGGCCAACCTCAAACCCATCCCCACCTTAGCGTCGACTTTCATTAAGCTCTGTATGCCCCAAGTTACGCTGTGCATGTATACTATGGTTGACAGGTCTATATCGCATGCCAAGATCACCCATACCGATTGAAAGCTGTTCACTGTTAAATTGTTGGTTACATTCCGACCGCCGGGCAGCTATAGGCGAATTGTCATTCGAAGAATTAAACTCAAGCGCCTGTGAAAGAAAATCTGATCCAAAACCATCGAGCTCAAAGCAGAGGTCTAAGACCTCGCCAACCTGAGACCCAAAGCCTCGATCAGATTGGAGAGCATGCTGGTGTTGTTGCTGATGTGAATTCAAACTTCCAGTGCGCTGGCGAGCATTGCGGACAGGCAGAAGGATAAACTCTTCTGATCACACGGTTGTTATTTAGGTAGAATCAAAATCATCAACGCTTTGGGGGTTTACCATTTGTTCTTCGCGCTGGTTGCTGGTATCTCGTCCAGAGAAAGGAGAGGGCCCAGGCTGTCATGACCACTCGGTAAGCCACCGTGACTATGACTTCCGGAGTCCAAAGACTCAACTGGCCAGACATCATGAAGACTTTTTAACTGTGAAATAATGAAGGAGAAGAATATGGAAAGATGAGCAATCTGCCGTAGCAACAACAATATTTGCATCTGGATTAAATCTTGCTGCCTGAAGGGGAGAGAAAGCTATATACCTTTGCAATCATGAACATAGCGAGGCGACGTTGCTAATATCTGGAAAGCTGAAAATCTGAAATCGGCGATGCTAAAATCACAGGTCGAGTCATGTCTCACACCATACAGCGACCTCATGGTATTTTTTTTTTACCCCCTCAACCCCGGCCATGTTAGAGGACGACCTTCCATATATACTGTGGTACTTCGACAGGGATATAATAAGCTAACCATATATCCTATATCGTATCCTTACGAGTTTACCGGCGGGCGCTGCACACTATCCTGTAACGACTTGCTTGCGCGGGGTGCGGGAGCGGCTTAAATCCATGAATATGAAAAAAACGCACGAATACTTGCTGCATCGCCTTGATTTCATGGTGATATCCTCTCCAGCTCAGCGCAAAGTGGGCTTTGGACCGAAAGGGTTGTTAAGGAAAATGGGTTGAGATTTTGAGGTGGGTCTTGACGGTATAATAAATACAGGGCCTTGGCGACACATGGACAGACCCAGTCGTAAAGGCCCGACATGTCGGATGGTGGATTTTATATTCCACAGCCTTACTTAGTCACAGGCTACTAATTAATTACACTCATCTATACGTATTTCCTAATATTTTTCATGGCTTTTGGCTTTTTCCTTTATTCTTTTCTTCTTGCCTCCTCCTTCGTCTTGATATAAGCTGCTTTGTCGTCCCCAAAAGATCGACTTCCAGTCCGAATAACCAGCACTCTTATCTACTTCCTCTGGCCTCCCCACATTTTTTTTTTTACCCAAAGCCTAGTCATAAAGTGATATATCCCTACGACTCATGAATCGAAATCCGTGATCGACAGTACCGATATAAATTATCCACCGTTGCCCATCCTCCGTGTAAGACATGACGGATGTAGCTCTTCTGGAGTGGCTTGGGGGATATCCGAGCCCGGTAGCACAAACCCGTGAACACGAACAGTTCCGTGCAGCAACGCAGGCAGAGGCGAGGCAAGGCGATGCCAGGCGATGTCACCACTTTTCCATGTGTATCTCTTTAAAGGGAAAACCTGCCATATATTATAAGGTCTCCTTGACCCTTACTACTTCTTCTGAATATCCGTCCATCAAAATTTTGTCAAACTGTGCTTATGGTTACACGAACCCATTGTCTAAGGGTCTTGAGAAAAAGGATTGAAAATGAAAAACCTCCCTAGGTTGGAATCGTCTTTGCTCCGGTTCCGGTCTATGATCATCACCAATGTTAAATATTGAACCTCTCTCAATAAAGTTAAACACCAAGGTGAGAGAGTCATCTTACATATATTAACCCTTCTGATTTTTCTACTATGATTAAATTTGGATCAAAATTTTCCCATACATATGGGTAGAGAATCATTACTGACGTATAGTATACTGGGGCTCAAGGTTCCCTGATCTAGATTTCTCTATAGAACAATCATACGGAAGGGAGAGTAGAAGGAGACTTGAACAACACCAGACAAAATTAGGGCCTATGGAATGTTATGAGAATCAAGATTCCTCTCCATCATATATCTAAAGCTTCTTCCTAGGCCTTAAAAGCCTCAGATATTATCACACCATGAGCAAGTTCTGTTTGTTCTAGTCATCCGAAATTTAAGTAGAAGCCATCAGCACTTTAGGACAGGCCGAGTTCGCAATGTCGATGCAAATATTGGAAGAACGCATGGTGCAAAATGTTCAAACCATTACATCTGCAAGGAAGTGGTATAATTCTGAAAGAGAGAGCAAGCTGATAGAAGCATTACATGAAGCACGCAAGACCTGGATGGACACCGTGCGCAAAGAGCTACGGGATCTTATGATTAGCTCTACCCTTTATCACCAAATATTAGAGAGCGGCATAAACATGCCATGCACTGAGCGCGATTTGGACGCTGTCGGCAATGCTATCCTCAATGAGTATACTCAAAAAGGCGACAGTTTAGCAAGCAGTCATATCCTAAAGGGCAACCCAGAAACTCAGAAAGATTTGCGTACAATTTTTGCTCCGACCCTCCCGCGTCCCCGAGATTCGGGCAATATCTTCTTAGCAGCTATTCAACAACAGCCACCTACCTGGCCGACAGCAATCAATTTATCGAGATCTGATTCTGGCGGGTGTGAGCCAAGTGAAGATACCCTGATGACACGATTTCGCCACCACACTCAAGATATCCACTCAGATCAGGTGAGCTCAGAGTCGGAGACGGAGCCGGAGAACCATAGAATCACAAAGATTCAACGACTTTCTAGAAATCAGACCAAATTTAAACATAAATGTAATACTTGTTCGAAAAGATTTACTCGCTTAACAACGCTTCGCGAGCATGCCCGGAGCCATACGGACGATCGACCTTTCGGGTGCTCAACTTGCCTCAAGAGATTTTCTCGCTTGAAGGATAAAAACCGGCACGAAGCTCTACACACAGGAGACAAAACATATGTATGTGGGGGGACGTGGGAAGCTCTGGATTGGGGTTGTGATCGAAGATTTGCTAGACAAGATGGCTTGGCTGCCCATTTCAAGACGGAGAATGGCTGGAAATGTCTCGAGCCTGTATTATTCTGGCAAATCGCAAAGACCCAGCCTATCAGTGGTACCATTTCCCAAGGGCCCTATCATTGCTCTCGACTTATCGGCAGGGAATGCAGCTCGGGCTTGACTTTTAAATCACTGGAAGAGCTCAAGGTACACCTTAGGACAGCGGAGGGCAAAAGTTGTGCCAAGCAGTGGCTAACACTGATTCGAGAAAGATCAACCCATCGAGAAGATGTAATCTTTCCGGTACATGCAGAAGAGGAGTTGGAGCAGTTAGTCACGACCACCATAGATTATCCAAATCGAGACGAAAGCGACGAAGAGTACCAGCCGATAGAAACACACCATCAAGGCTCTGAGAACAATGGAGAAGAGCCCGAAAATCTCTCGAAAAGCCCAGCAAAGCTTACCACGCCTGGAATGCCGCGAAAGGATATGAATACAGGGCACGATTCGACAACTCGTGTAGACATAGGAATGCCTCTTGCCAGCAACGAACCTCCTCAGACTCCTGTTCACTATCCGGGTATGCTTGCGGGCAGTTCATCTGGATACTATCCCGTTGAAAATGTTGTTTCCGCTCCAGAATCGATGGTCTGCTTAGAGCAGACGGCCAATGTCGCCACTACCATTGACGCCATGCTCATTGTTGAACAACCCGGTTCAGAAGCAGACAAGGCCCAGCCTTCGTTCTTTTCTGACTGGAAGATTCATCATACGTTTGTGACGCAAACTAGAGTGCTCAGTATTGTGCTAGAATGTCCCACGAAGCTTGATATGGTACAATTCATGCAGATTGTGAGTGATCCGAAGCACTTTAAGTTCTATATTGGTTCATGTACTCTACGACACAGCGAGCGTACCTGGTATTTTGGCAAGGGCAAATCGGAACATATTTTTCGACACGTACTCATAGTATCTATCCCTAAAAATATCAGTTTTGATGAGACTGTCAATAAGGAACTGAAACAACTCAGCATTCATTTCCAAGAGTCCACTGGTCGGGTGCAGACATTCAATATTTGCTCCTTGAATGAGACAGTGAAGGATGGGCTTATTGCTGCCTATATCGATTAAGAGAAAAGAGATTTCGTCTAGCCCCAATCTAGAAGGTGTATAATTAATTATAATATGTTCAAAGAGAGGCTACAATAGTAACTACACACTCTGTCCTTCGCTAAAAGTTTCAGAGGTCTGGTGGTGTTTTTATATGGCTATTGTCCCAGTGTTAAAGTCTACAAATAGGTACAACGAGCTCACTCCGGTTCGGTAGGATAAGATGGCCTTATATTTTATCTTGCGACCATTCAAAAATTTCTGAGAGATATTGGAAGTACGTTACTCTATCTGTAAGGTACTGGTGTATGCACGTCAAATCTCAACTTACATTACCCAATCTAAAACATTACGTATGTTTGATTCTAATGTATGTGATTCACTCTTTCGATTTTAACATTATCTAATTATTAAATTATGCACAAATATAGCTCGTTGAGGAGCTAGTACTTCCAGCCCTGTAGTGTGCAGTCTTTGGCCAAGGGCAGAGCAGCCTAGTAATTGTTGCTGTTCCACTGGTGCCAGTGGCTATAACACTGGCGGGCTTGATTCCTTTCTCAACCCAATTAATTAGAGGATCGGTTACTAGGTAAGTGCCAGGGCTGGCAGGAAAATTGCCATTGCCTCCACAATGCCCTCCTCCGGGTACCATGAATAGATTGAAAAAGTCAGAGACGTCACCACCTATAGCCTCTTGCATTCTGCCTAGTAATTCAATTGGCCATGTCGCTGCATTATATTGATCGGCCCAGCCTAGTTAAATTTTGTAAGTAAAGTATTTTTCTCTAGAGGATATGATCCTATTGGCAGAAATAAAGGAACATAAATCCTAACCTTGAGTAGTTAACAATTTCCCACCCAGAGCTTTAAAGTCGCTGAAATCTGGTCCAATTTCGTCAATGTATCGACCTAAATCTCGGTCTACAGAGCCAACGTCACCACCCCAGTTGAAGTCCAGAGCGTTGTAGCTAAGATTATTGAAGACAATATTTTGCAATAAAGGGATTGAGAAGGAATTGGCAAGACTCCCTTGCTGCCCTGGCCAACTTGACTCTGAGCCAAAGCTGAAACCCGGGTAAATCGAGGAGCCATCAATGGTCGAGGCAGGCCCTGCATATATTGCTTTCGCAGAAGCAAGTTGAGCTGGCGTAAGGCACGTGGCAGCCGTACTTTCAGTGCAAGCCAATGTATTAATATCGAATTGGCATGCTAGTGGATCCTCGAGCATCTTGTCCGCGACACCATCAATCAAGTCGCATTTGGCTAGAACTGCAGCAGTTATAGCACTTAACTGCGCGGCGGAAATGAGCATATCGCCCTGGCTATGCACATCACCCCATAAAAATGACAGTGCAAGATGGGAGTAATAGTTTCCCGGGCTTCCAGCGTAGATTCCATCGAACATGTGAGGATGATATTGCGCAATAGCATAGCCTTGAGCACCACCCGTGGAACAACCATTGTAATAGCTGTATGAAGGCGCTTTCCCGTAGTATGATTGGGTTAGTGCTTGTGCAGCTGGCGTAAACAAAGATATGGCATCGTGAATCCAGGCTCGAACTTGGTTCTTGTCGTGCATGAATGGAATGTTTGAGCCTACACCCCCGTTGTTGTTGGCTGCTAGATGCCCAGCATCTCCACTGGTAGTACAGTTAGCTCTTTAATGATTACGTACTTATAGGAACCGTATCATACCCTGCAACGGCAAATCCTGCTTTTAGCTGGGCCATCATGTTACTTGTGTCAATGGTGCCAGCAAATCCCCCGTTGCCTAGCTAGGTATAAGTAATAATTCTGATATGACGAGACAAGATCTGTCATCCTACCGACGGACATATAACGCCCTGTCCAACTCGCTGCATTTGGCAAATACATCTCAAAATTGAGCGTGTCGCCGGGGTCATATGCGATTTTGGCAATCACATGACAATACTCAGGCGTCGAGGCGGTGGCTGCGACGAGTGTAGCGCTTATAACGGTGCAATCCTGAGCTTGCAAAGATGATGCTACTGCTGCTGCTATATTCGCACATGTCGATGGCCCTGTGACATGTACCGCATGGGCAAATGAAGATATAAGAGCGACCACACTTGTAGCAAAGGGTGCAATGGAGGAAAACTGCATGGCGTGTTTGTGTTCTTTAGGTCAGCCTAATTATATCTTTCAGTTTGAATGGAAGCTTTCTAGATTTCGAACATAAGGACCAATCCCTTGTCATCTTATATACTCCTCGCTCTCGCCGATGTTCATTGCCTCAACTCCATAAAGTTAGTGTACCATCCAAAGCTACACCGCAATACTCTGTATAGCCACTAACTAGCACTTAATATCCCCGCATTTCCTCCACATTCTGTCCGCATTTTACTACGGGGTACAGCAACTTTCAAATTTTTTTGCGTTTTGACTACTCGGTAACCATGGCCGAGAGCGCCCAAGCTGGAAGGCACTTATCGGCCGTTGAAGCCGATAGTCAGGTACAGGGATCGATGACAGCAACAGACCAATCTTTGGCAAGAATCTCTGCCCCTAGATCCGGCGAAGTGCGCCTGCAGGGGCGTGCATAGGCGTTTCTACCCAATCGCTCCAATGCTGGGAGTCATTAGCAATCCCCCAGATTTTGTTCCAGCGCCTCAAGATCGCCTCATCCCACTTCGGTTGATGATTAACTTCTCTAAGTTGGATCGCTTGCGCAGGTTCCCCGCAATGTCTTGGAATTAGGTACTCACTAAGAGCCCCACAATTGGCTGCAAGTCGACAAGTTCAAAGCGTTTCGGCCACCGGCGCCGTCGCCGATGCTAGAACCAGACCCCATTCCAATGAGTGGGCAGCCACTGGGAACAGACGACTAATCATGTCTTGGCGTCGAATACTCTGAAAATCTGGTGACCTCACGTTCTATGATCTCTAAGTTCTGTCGTGTCTGTTTTGCTCTTTGAGATTCCCGTTTTATTTTCATTCTCACTCATAGAATAGACTTGCTGGAAGGCCTTATTTCCAAAATGCCTTCAAAACGTAATATTAGGATCGGGAATGTCTCTGGGGCGTAAGCATATACCCACTTCTTTCATCTACAATATCATATGTAACTCATTGATGCACTTTACTAAAATGCCACAGCACCGGCGACCACTGGACGGCCATGTCCCGCATGGTCGAAGGTGGCGCCGTCGATGTCATCACCGGAGACTGGCTCTCTGAAATGAACATTGCTTGGAATGCTATTGCCAAAGCTGCGGACCCAGAATTGGGTTACGAGGCTGGCTTTCTCACGCAGCTGGAAAGCTGTATCCACAACGTTGCCGCCAAGAAGCTGAAGATCATTAGTAACGCGGGAGCATTAAACACTGCTGCGCTGAAGAAAAAGGTGCAAGCTATGTGCTTAGAGAAGGGCCATAGTGAACTGGTTGTCGCTAGTGTTATTGGTGATGACATTTCCGATTTGGTGACGAGAAGTGATCGAGAAGAAAGGAAAATGCACTTCCCACACCTGGACCACTTTGAAAGTTCGCTGGATGGATGGGACATGGCGGACAACGTTACGTGCGGCGTAGCGTATATTGGCGCATGGGGTATCGTTGCTGCGTTAAACGCAGGAGCAGATATTGTTATCTGTGGGCGTGTCACTGATGCTAGTCCGGTGATAGGAGCTGCTGCATGGTGGTATGGGTGGAAAGAAGATTCATTTGATCAGCTTGCTGGGGCTCTAATTGCAGGCCGTGAGTTTTCCCCTATGTTCACCTATGAGTAACGGAAGCTTATAACCCCTAAGATCTCATCGAATGCGGACCCTATGCTACAGGAGCCAACTTTTCCGGTTTCAAGGAGTATCTTCCACATCTCGTGAACCTGCCCTTTGGCATAGCTGAAATCCTCCCAAGCGGCGAGTGCTTCATTACAAAGCCGGAAGGCACATCTGGTACCATCAATAAGTACAGCCTCACCGCACAACTTTTATATGAGTTGCAAGGAGAGTTATACTTGAATCCGGACGTCGTGGCAGACATGTCGAATATCTCTATCACTGATACGCTCGAAGTGGACCGCATCTTCGTTTCTGGTACAAAAGGATACCCGCCACCAGACACTACCAAAGCGATGCTAGCAGCAACGGGCGGATATCAATGCGAAACTACATTCTACATCAATGGTCTCGACGTGAAGGAGAAGGCTGAGATGATGAAAAATCAGCTGAACGACATGTTTAAGTACAGCAATTTTAGCAAGCTGTCGATTGAGCTGTACGGGACACCAGCATCGGATCCGAAATCCCAGCAGGAGGGAACTTGCTTTTTGAGGGTGTTTGTGCAGGCGCGGAAAATCGAAGATGTTTCAGCACCAAAATTTAGAGACATTGTTTATGCGCTGCGCATGCAAAGCTATCCAGGTATATATAGCTTGTTGATTATAGTTATGAGAAAACTGACGTAAACAGGCTACCATATGAACCTCGACTTTCGAACAATGGATCCTAAGCCATTTATGGAGATCTTTCCTTCGCTTATATCTCTATCTGCTATCAATCACCAAGCTGTGGTTGGAACAAAAGTCATCGATATTGCTCCACCCAGAATTACCGCACAATACGCCAATTTCCGGCCGTCGTATGAAACGAGCAATGTAGTGTCACTTAGCTGCTTTGGTGAAACTCGAATAGCTCCCTTAGGCAGCATTGTTCATGCTCGATCCGGAGATAAGGCAAACAATTCGAACATTGGCTTCTTCGTCCGAAACGCAGATGAATATTCATGGTTGCAGAACTTCTTGACGGTGGATCAATTAAAGTCTCTTTTGGGAGATGACTGGACAAAGGGAGACACTAGCAGGAGAGTCGAGCGTGTTGAGTTCCCAAATGTTCTCGCTGTCCATTTGTAAGTGTCCTTCGTGAGCATCTGATAATAGGAACTAAATTCAAGTAGTCGTGTACTAGACTTTCTAGATGGTGGTATCGCGAGCAGCTCCCGGGTTGATGGCCTTGGAAAGGGGGTTGGAGAGTTCTTAAGAAGCAGGCTGGTTGACATCCCAGTGAAATTTTTAGAGCGTGGATATATATAATTTGGACCTTTTTATTCACGAGTTGGGGTCACCGTGTACATTCTCTTCCTGTATGCTATTACCAAAGCAAGGGGCGCATAGGATACCGGAAAGTGTGCCAATGAAATCATTGTATGGTAGCATTTGAGAACTCCGGCCCAGGGTGCAACGATGCCATACCGTCAAATGAATCAATGTATCCAAGCCAGTCTTGAGATAATTGCATCACAGGATCCCCACCATATGGCTGACTGTAAAGTTGTTGAAGAGCTCCATAGCTGTTGCGAAATTCGGAATCGACAGCCAGTGGCGAGGGTGAATAATAATCCAAATTGATAGACGTGGCACGCTCGTTCCCATACCAAGTAGAATAATGGAGAGGAGCGTTACTGAGGATCTCGTCTGATCGGCCTTGGCTAGTCATCGGGTGATTCAGCTGCTGTAATGGTGTCGGTGGTACTGCGGTTATGGGTTGACTCGATGTACGAGGCGAGCGCTGAAATTTGATAGCGTCTGCAATAACAGCGTCGCTGAGCCTATCAAACACCTCATGACAGTTTCTTAATGAATTCCACCTCTCAGAAACAGCAACTAAAACGTTAGAGCAAGCACGTGTGTCATTTACGATCTCGATCGTAGATGGATCTTCCGGAAGAACAGCCCCAGAAGGATGTGTCCGTCTTGTCTCGCGAAAATGACATGAAACTGCATATATATAGGTTAAACCAGACATAAAGACAGAATGTAACGTAATCCAGGAGTAGTTGATTTTTCGAGACCGATGAAGATAAGAGTATAAATTTACGGCTTGTTTCGAAGCGGTATATAGCTTCTGCAGACTTGTCGGATCGCGTGATATGTCCGATAGCATCGGCGATGGCCGGAAGAGCATGAGCACCGCGTTGTTATAAATTAATTCATACCATTCCTTTGATCGAAAACTGGAGCGTTCTTTAGACATCACATGAGACAAGTCCATGTCTGGTAACTGTAAGTCTTTTGAGCTCTGACGCCACTGGTCTAATTCATCCGCGAGTTCGTCTCTCACTGCTTTTGCGTTGCTCTCATCAAACTCCTGCTTCTTCAGTCCATGAAGTGCTCCCATGATCTTGCCACATAGTATACGGTACTTGGTGATGTGAACAAATATAGCGGTTCTGCTAAATGACTCATCAGATTCAGCTTCGTCGGAGACTCCAGAGTTAACGACGTGTTCGTTCTCGGCTGAAGGCAGTTCAACGTCACAATCATCCAAATTAATGGCTACCGGTCTACCAAGAGTGATGCTCACAACACTACATTAATTAGATAGCTGATCTCTAACGTTGCTTGAATAATGATTAATGGATGAATGCGGAGACTTACCGATCAAAGTCAAACACAGACCAGAAGCATCTACGCCAAATCTCTTGGTCACATAGTTTTTTTCGATTAATATCATCTCGAATGTGCTGTGGCTTAATTGGATATGCTGATTCGCGATGGAGTCCAATTTCATAAGAAGTACGAACAGCAATGCCCACCAGGTGCCACATACTGGCTGAAGTGTCCTGGATCGAGCTACTCATTCGATACTGGCAAAGAAGTAAAATGGCTTGAAGGCTTTTCAGACCTCCCGCCTGGAAAACTTCGTTGATCTTGAGCATGGCTCTTGAATGATGGCTTTCTGCACTGGGAAGCATATGCCAGTCGTATTTAGAGACGTTGGCATTTGCAATAGCCAACACCATGTCGAAAACAAAGGCGTCAAACGGATTGCTTTCATAGAAGGAAGGCTCGAGATAGACAAGCTCGGTGACGGAGAGGATAAATGATGGAAGTAGGAAAGGATAGCAAAAATGGTCATGGGCAAGATAGCTAGCTACTAATTTCTTCGCCAGTGACTCGACTGGCAACAACTCTCTGCCTGTGTCCGGGAGCTGGGCAGAAGAGACTTTGTGAGCAGAATATGTGCGATCACTCGGCTCGTCAACTGGTCCAGGAACTCTTCGCTGATTGTCGGAGGTGACATCTATACTTGCCCTTACAAGTTTGGCAAACAATACACCGCTCGTAGAGCCAAGATAGTGACGGTCGCCGGCAGCTGTTGAAGCGAGAAAAGAGACTTCGTTGATGACATCGTTGCCAGATGTTGACCCGGTCACGGCATTGGAAGAAGCATATTCCGTAAGTGTTATTGGTAAAGTCCTATCTCCAGAGAGGGGGCTTTCTACTGTCTCGATAGACGTTGATGCAGGTGCTACTGCCCTGGCTTTCGCCAGTTCGGCCAACAGAGCCGCGTTTCTGGCTTCAGCTTGCCGCAGTCTCCGTTCAACAGCTTCTAACTGGGCTCGTCGGTAAAGGGGGTCTTTAGTTCGATCCACGTAGGAGCAGTCCACCCCGGCCTTTTGGCATTTATCGCATGTAGGGCGTTGCTTGTTGCAACGAGATTTGCGGCCATGGCATCGGTCACACGCCTGCATGCTGGCGGGAATGAGCCTTTCAATGGGGAAAATGGGCACGTCGGCGGGGCGGCGATGGGCCGTGGGTGAAAAGCACCAGTCTGAAGAGCATCGGCCACGAGTGACGGCGAGAAAGACCGAAAAGAAAAAGATATTTCTCGAAGGAGCTGCGGATAACTGTGCCGAATAGTTTATAAATGTGGGGGAATGGAGTATCTGCGGAGACGCGCCCCTGGAAGAAAGCTAGGACAAATATGAAGAAGTACTATACAGAGCAAGAGATGCACTGCCGGCCGAGACTAGGCATTTCTTGTAGTAGATGTACATGTACATGTACATCGCAGTTCTATAGTTCCGTCCATTGGCCGTCCCGTGCTGTAGCCATGTTCTGTCGCTTCTAGGCGAAGGATTCGGCTAAGTTTTAACTGGTCCGTCTCAACCCCAGCCCCATCTTTCGGCCTTCGGCGCCGACAGCCGATAGTCTTACTACTCCAAGGTTCTCCACATCCACATATGCTTCCATTCCACAACAGAGCTACATACATATAACTTGGAATAGCCAGCATCAATCATGCCTTATCCAAATTCTGCAACTGTTTATTCACCCCAATTGTCACTAAAGACATCTGGCTAAAGACTTATTTTTGCACTTGTCAGACTATGCTCCTGTCCCACAATGTCTACACATCTTGAATCAGGAGAAAAGTCGGCCATACCAGACCACGCCGAGCGTATAGATGGCGTGAAAGAGGTTCGTAGCAAACACCAAAATAATGATAGCCAGAATACTGACTACCTCCGCAAGACCGGTAGTCAGACAAGCATCGAGCCACTAGTAGACTCAGCTGCAGTTAAGGCACTTCGGTGGAAGCAGGATTTACGAATTGTACCCCTAAGCGCATTTATCTACCTTCTCGCCTACCTTGATCGGGGAAATATTGGAAACGCGAAGACTCTTAATGCAAACAAGAAACATGACCTCCTCTCGGTAACGCACATAACCAACACTCAATACACGTAAGATCGTCCTTTAGTAGCTGGTCGAAACTTCAAGCTAACTGTGACAGTATCGCACTTATGGTCTTCTTAATAGCGTATGCTGTTTTTGAAGTCCCCTCTAACTATTTATTAAAGAAGTTCAGCCCTTCAAAATGGATCGCATTTTTGATGTTTTCCTGGGGTGCGATAACCATTGGTCTCGGCGGCGTCACTAACTATGCGTCCCTCACCATAGTTAGGTTTTTACTTGGAGTCTTTGAAGCCGGTAAGGGAACATGACACTCATCTTTAAGGTTATTATCAACTAATATGTACTAGGTCTTTTCCCCGGGTTGGTTTACTACCTGACTTTCTGGTACCGAACTGAAGAAAGATCCATTCGTGTTGCATTCATTCTTGCATCAGCAACACTGGCTGGTGCATTTGGTGGTGCCCTGGCATTTGCAATTGGTCACATGGATGGCCATACATCACTAGTAGCCTGGAGATGGCTTTTCATCATCGAAGGTATCCCAAGCTGTCTGTCTTCCATTCTAGTCTACTTCATACTGCCAGATTACCCAGAGACTGCTGGTTGGCTGTCGGAACAAGAAAAGGCTCTTGCAGTCGATCGCCTCCGCACAGAAGGCTCCCATGGCCATGGGAAGAGTCTCACATGGGCTGAAGCTAAGGAGACTTTGACTGATTATCGTCTGTACGCACATTATGCTGTACGTATTCAATTCATATCAGTTTTTGAGATCACCTGCTAAAGATCCGATGAAGATATACTTCGGTATATCTTGCCCCTTTTCATCTTTGTCACTATTCACACCAAGCATTACGGCTGGCCTTGGCTACGAAAACTTGCAGGCTCAACTTATGACAGTCCCTCCATATGCTGTAGCATGTCAGTTTATTCTATTCTCCCTATCGTATCAATCGCTTACAGGGTCTCCTAGATGTTGTTACCATATTGGTTTCCTGGTCCGCTGACCACTTCAATGCGCGTGCTCTCCACTCCGCTATATTCGCTACCATAGGAGCAATTGGGTTTATGGCCTCTGCTCTCCTTCCTGCAGATGCCTATGCTGTAAGTCTCGGTAAAACACTTGAATGAAGCCTTATATACTGATAACACCGTCTAGCATCGATACGGCTGCCTCATTGTCGCAGCATCCGGCGCTTTCTCCTGTATTCCTCCACTGCTTGGTTGGCTGTCTTCAAATATGCACACCACGGCCAGCGCGGGCCTTGCTATAGCGCTAAATATTTCAGTTGGCGCCCCAGGCCAAATCGCTGGTGTGTGGATCTATAAAGCCAACCAAGCGGCAAGGGGGTACCCTACCGGACACTGGACAAATGCAGGACTCTTATTTTTCGTAACTGCAGGCTGTCTGGGTTTGATGGTGTACTATCGACATCTCAACAATCGCATCTTGAGGAGCGGAGGAGAAGGTGTAGTGGCGAAGAGACTCTATAGGTACTAATAATGTTGACCATATCTAGCGACAGAGAACTGGCGAGATTATAAGGGGCTGATGGTAATGGTCAGTAGAGGATTAGGTAATGGCATTACTACCAATTTGCTACTGCTTCCTCCAATTCTATTATTTTGGATAATCTTGTTTGGCTCTGATAAACCTGTTTCCTTATCCGGTAAACCCCCCCCCTCTTCGACTCCTTAACAATTCTTTTGTGGTTGTCCTCTTCCGATCAGAGTCACTAATTACATTCCTACTCTTGTTATCATCACTTTAGCCATTTGGTCGTTACACAATTAATATATGTGATTTCGTGAACATTATAAAAAATATCCACGTAGCTACATCCCCCCCTACTTGATTTTCCTATCTTCTCCTTTCCTTCCCTTCTTTCCCTCTTCAACAGTTTTGAGTGGCCAAGTCTCAAATCCATTTCATCTATTCAATGAATCATTAATTTTGGACGAAAGGAAGGCTAGTGAGAGCGTTGCATGAATGGAGTTGGCTGTTTGTGGTTGGTGGCACAGTAGATAGATCCCGAGCCACAAGAGCAGGAGAAATCCATCAGAACGCCCTATTCCATAAGAAATACTTGTCAAATTTTTGGGAAAAGAGATGAGAAAAAAATGACAGTAACAAACATTTTTTATTAGCATCTTACCAGGCTCGCCAACGATACCTGAGGTATCGATCCAGGTATCGATACTAACCTGGATTAGTTAGTATCGCAAGGATCGATCCGGTATCGATCCGGTATCGATTCTAAGCAAGATTTTACCGCCTTTTCACCCTACAAGATATTTTCTTCCTTTTATTCTAATTTCTTAAGAGTATATCCTCAAAATGTCTTCACTATTTGAATTAGAAGAATCATCCCTTACGCCTTCCCTTATTATAGAATCAGTTCCGTCTGATCAAGCTAATAGGAAGAAGAGATCTCCTATTTAGGCCTATTGTCGACAACCTCTTCAAGACGAGAATCAATCTTTTCTTTATTGCTTATATTATATACAAGATACAGTGCCACCGCTGTATAGTACTATAATCTCGGCAAATATAGGAAAGCATATAAAGAAGTGTCACCCTAGAGTTATAATAGAGACGGCTATAAATAAGACTCAAGAAGCTACAAAAGAGCAGCTAAAGCAGCTTTATTATCAAGTTAAAGCAACTAGCGAATCTCAAGAGCTTAATTCTAAGATTTTTAAAGACTCTCTTAATATAGAGGTTCTTACCGAAGCTATAATCTCTCTGATTGTTGTACAGAACCTCTCTTATTGTTTAGTTAAATAGCCAGAGTTTCATACTCTTTGCCAAGTACTTAATCAAGCAAGTAAGGGTCAGGTTACTACATCTCACTCTGGAATTGCTAAGAAGGTCAAAGATGCTTGGATTAAACATAAGGATCTTGTACAGCAAACAGCTCAATCTGCACTCTCACGGATACATATCTCTGTCGATATCTGGACTTTACTAAATCGATATCTTCTCTTAGCAATTTGTGCCCATTTTACTACATACGATTCTAAGAGACAAAAGGCCCTTCTTGCTCTTAAACAAGTAGATAGCCATAGTAGAGAAAATCAGTTTGCAGTCCTTCTTCCAGTCCTTAAAGACTATGGAATTTTACAAAAGCTTAGGGCTATTATAGCTAATAATGCCTCGACTAATAATACTCTTTGCTAAGCTATACAACAATACTAGAAACAAGAGCTCAGTTTAGACTAGGACGCAGTCCAGATGCGAATCTGCTGCGTCGGCCATATTATTAATTTAATAGTATAGGCCTTCTTGTTCTCAGGTATAGTACAGCAAGAAGAGCTTGAATTATACAATAAGGAAAAGCAGGAAGGAGAGCAGGAAGAAGAGCAGGAAGACGGGCAGGAAGACGAGCAGGAAGACGAGCAGGAAGACAATCAGGAAGACGAGCAGGAAGAAGAGCAGGAAGAAGAGTATACAAATCAGGAAGCAATAAGAGTAAAGTTTAGACTCTTAGGACCACTCGGCAAAGGGCATAATATTACAGTTTATATCCGTGGTTCTCCTAGTAGAACAGCAGAGTTTATACGGCTTGCAGGAAGGCTAGTTCCTATGGATAATCGGACAAGGTAGAATAGCTGGTACCAGATGCTTAATGTTCTCTTACTCCTAAGGCCTTATATTAAAGCCTTTTGCCGTATTCACAAGGACGAGCTTAAGGACGATATCTTAAGTTTTAAAGAGTAGGGGAGGCTCCGTGCAATTAAGGACTTCCTTTACTTTTTTACCCAAGCTACTCTCTCTACTAAGGGGGACTCTACGTCTATTAATCGGACGCTTTTTACAATAGATATATTAATTAAACATATTCAAGCTAAGACTATAAGTTATATTCTCTTCTTTTTTTACTTTACTAACTATAATAGGCTAAATATAAGAAGAAGAAAGATCAAGAGAGCCAGGACTTCCTTTGTCGGCTTAATATAGCACATGCTGTTCTTGATAAGTATTATACAAAGACAGATCTCTCTCCTATTTATGCTACTGCTTTGATTTTAAATCCGAGTAACCGTACAAGGTATATTAAGGTTCACTGGCCAAAGAAGTAGGTAAAGCCAATCCTATTAAGGGTAAAGAAGCTCTAGGAGAAGTATAGAGAAGAGGCAGCTGTGCCTTTGCCAAATTATACGCCTTTCTTATATACTTCTTCTCAAGAAGTATTAGAGCTAGATCCCTATGATCAGGTTGCTTTATCTCTTCGTATAGTTGCTAGGCCAGCAAGTAAGGACGAGTATAAGGACTATAACTCACAGGATTCAATTGATCCTAGTAGGACAGGGGCTCTTTCATAGTGGTGTCAAGACACTCAAAGGCAACGCTGGCCTAGACTCTCTCTTATGGCTATTAATATTCTCTCAATCCCACCAATGAGTGATAAGCCAGAGAGAGTCTTTTCAGGGGCTCGTCGTACAGTAAGCTGGGATAGAGGTCAAATAAAAGCAGAGACTATTGAGATAAGGGAGTGCTTAAAGCACTGGAAAAGGAGTGGGATTCTAAATACTTTCTTTGAGACTTACTAGTATTAAAAACCTTAGAAATCTTAAATTATGAATGAACAAACGTAGAAATCTTAAATTTACTAGGATTAGCTCGCTTAGAATCGATTCCGGATCGATAGTATCGATACCTTACGATTCTGGTATCGATCCGGATCGATACCCCAAATCCGGTATCGTTGGCGAGCCTGCATCTTACAATGCGAGATAAACATAACTTAATCCACTCCTCGAATGCCCATCTCTATCAAGCACTGGCGAGAAAAGAATAAATAAGAGAAGAGAGGAAGAAGGAAAAATTGAAAAAATTCACCTTTCTGACAAGCTATAAGTAGCCAAAAATTCTTTTTGAATTACCACCTTAGCAAGAACGCGAGTAATCTTTCTTCATCGATTTCTGATATCTTTTTGATAATAACGCTCAAAATTCATTGCCATCCCCCCCTCCATTTCTTTCATTCCCTCACCCTACCATCCTCCACTCTCCATCTACTCAACTGTTAGAAAGGTAAAAGCCACTTGTGAAAATATTATCTAGCTCCGTCCAACCATCACTTCGTCCAACCATCATCAAACCTTCAACCTTCGATTGGGATAACGGATGATGAGTTATCAATTGCTCAATTTAAGACAGAAAGAAAAAAACATCAGCCTTCCGTGCCGCTACTCCTGAAAGCTGCGCAGAGGGCCGCGTAGTGGTGCGTCAGATCGAGAACGTTTTGCGGAAGGCTGGTGGCTTGGATGATGCTCCTGACCTTGACGGCGCCCTCGTCTTCGATGAGTGTGCGGATCGTGTAGAGCAGCTCCGGGCTGAACTCCGAGTACCACCGATACTGCCACGTGACTAGCCTAATGACGCTGGCAACCGTCTCACGAGTGTTTTTCTCACGTTCGAAGTCGGCGAGGATGCCCGTCAGAGCTTTAGGGGAGAAGCGAATTGAGAGGCACGCGCGGTAAGCCTCGACAGCTTCGGCCTGGTGGTGCAGCCGATCGGCAAGAGATCCCAGGATTTCCCATTCCTCAGCTGATTTCTTGTATTGCATTTGCTGTTGTCGGTATTGGGCCATTTCTGTGCGCCAGATGGTGTAAATACGGAGATCTTCATAAAGAACCATGAACAGGCTGTCGAGCCAGCGCTCACAGAGACGCTTGTTGTTGAAGCGAGACAGTTGTTCTTCTGTAGCCTCCGCCTGCTCTTGTAGTCAGTTAAAGCATTAAGTTTATACGCCAATACTCACATCTTCATTGCCACCCTTCACATCTTCTGGAGTAATTGTATGCAAGGGCTTCTCGACTGAGTCATCGGGCTTTGTCCCGTTTTCGGATACTGCGGCGGGGTCCCCATTTGTGCTCTTCTCGTCGTCGGTATGATCATCACCGTTGATTGGAGGACCTGGACTTCCTCTCAGTACATCGGTGCTTGCATTACGACGGGTGGATTCACCTTGAGGAGCAGCAGCACCAGTAGCAGGTTGTTTCTCGCTGCGGTATTCCTCCTCCATTACAAACACATTACTTCTGATCTTCAATAGCTGATCCCAACCAATTTTTGCCGTCATTTCAGTCAAGATGCTATATGCATGCTTGAAAGTACCTTTGTACTGAGCAGCTCGTAGGCTCAATAGACTTGGATGAACCTGTTCTGTGTATTTCGATTCTGGCTCGCTGTCGATCTCGTCTAACCGTGTTTCAGGAAGCGTAGGTAGATAGATCTCCTTAGGCTCCGGCATAATTGGCGCATCTTTGTCCTGATATGTGAACATGGGGCAAGAATTCAATGTTGTTAATGCATTCTCCCAATCCTCCATGGCGACGTAGACTTCGGCCAATCTAGCCCAAGTTCCAAACTCACTTGGAGCCGCAACTGTGCTGCGGTCAGCACAACCAAGGGCCATCCTCAATCTGTCCTGTTTGAGATCTTCTGCATTGGGATTTAGAGCTTTCTTTATCAAGAATTCAGCCTGCGTATCCAGCATGACGTAGTCCATCGGTGACTTTTTGACCGATTCGTGAAGTACTCTGACAGCTTGAACCTCCTCATTACCCATCACTAAAACTTTAGCAAGAAGAGAAGAGACTTCGACATTGCGTGTTCGTAGCTTTTCAAAAAGATTTATTCCAGACGCAAATCGACCCGTAGTATGGAAATATTTGAGGAGGCCCGTAGTGAGGTGGTTCGAGACATTGTTAGGAACTTGGACGATGGAATCCGACCCAAGTTGCCACCCTATGGTATTCAGCATTGTCCTAGATAGTCCTCCTGAACATACTCACCTCTAAAGAATAGGTGCTCTGCAGCTTGTAAGAATCTGTGCTCAGTCTCGGTCGATGTGACTGGATTGAATCTCCGCACTCCCATTATCTTCCTGATCGTATCTCCACTGCCATCGTCTGCATACGAATAAGCTCTCAAAACACTGCAGAGATATGTCTCGAGCCATAGTTCATCAGTAGAAACTCTCTTCTCCCCTCGCTCGTCTATGCAATAGCTATCAACTGTTCCGGGTATTGTTACATGGACGCGCATATCGAGTCTGGAGAACGCATTGTAGCAGCTGGAACTATTAGCTGCAGGCTGAACCTTAAATGGGCTGAAAACTCCTACCAATAGACTCCCTCAACTATCTTGAATGTGGACTGATGGCTTTCCTTATATGTGAGGGTGTTAATGTAGGCTGCTAGACTGGCGGAGGACGAGGCATCGACACCAGTGACATGATGGTAAACCCCACTCTATCATAATTTTAGCATTGGCGCGTTGCCTCATAGAATTATCCTTCTGACGTACGTGCTTCCCTGTGTTCCTCGAAGCTTGCTTGATCAATTGAACCAGATCGGGAGGACCAAGCTCTCGCAAGGCAGCCAATACCTCCGTCCGCGCGTCGATAGATTCGTGTAGGATCTCTTCCGTAAGTCTAGATATTTGTAGTTAGCAGTTGCTCCATCTCCTTGCTGCAAATCAATTGAAAGGGGCCGCGTACTCTGGGACTGCTGGCGCAACCATCGTGTCTGTGTTTTGTGTCGGGACACCGACTCAAGACCCGTCGATGAAAACTACAGGTGCAGCTGTAGCATGCGATCTAAATTCAGTCCAACTGGTGAATGATCAGATCCTGGCGGAGGGTGAGGGTATATTTTGGTTTTGCGTTTAAAATCCAGGAACCTGCTCTTTCGACGGAGGTGTCAATTCAACCAGCACGGACCATTTTCAGCCTTGCGAATGCCGCTAAAAGAAAGTAGAGGATTCTTCACCAACAAAACTACGACACTGAGTAGCACAAATAGCAAAGCCAGAGGCAGTAAGATATATCTTTTAGCCGTAATATAAACGACATGACATATCCAATCCGACTATAATTATTTAGGTTGGCTTGTGCTTCTAGAGTGGAGCAAGTGGCTGAAGGACAAGTATATCTACTGCAACAGAGTGGAAACTTAGCCAGGTTCCCCTGTTCCAGTTGTCATTCCAGAAGGATCCGGCATAAAGTCTAACACCATATAACCATTGTCTATTAGTAGGAGACGGCCTCGTACATTCTACAATATTAACCTTCTTTACAGAGTTAAACGTAATTGTTGAAATACCTAGAACAACAAAGTCATGCACATAATTACTCATGGAACCAAGGCTAATCTAAGAAATTTCAACTGTCCTTTATGACAGCAAGATGTCACTTAACCACACTCATAACCTAATTGTAAATCAATAGCTTCTCTAGAAATAGGGAAATATTTTTACATACTAGTGTTTATATGGCATAATGGGGTGTGTATATGCACAATTGAGCTAAATATGTCCAGAAACGGGATGGTTTTGATAAAACCACACCGCGTTTAAATATCGCTTACTTTATTATGCACGGGACTCACCGCCCGGCAGAATATCTGACGTTGACAACGACGAGAAGTCTCGAAACCCGCAGAGTACTCTGTTTGGTCAATAGGAATTCCTCGCGCGCCCTCAAGGCCCGAGTTCAACGCATCGTCCCTGGGGGCGACTCAACTTATCGATACCGAAGACTCTTAACCCTTTAGGAACTGCGATTCCCACCGTCTCGACCACCGCGTGTTCCTTTTCCTTGTGCATCACATTTCAACTTCCAAATCTCTGCTCAAACTTCCACAAGGCAATCATCACAGGTCTATAAACCAACAGCGTGAATCGCACAACATATGCAAGATATCCTATAGTGTTAGAAGAAAGCTTAATTGGGTAGCATCGAACGCTACGCCGTGTAGCTGGAGGTGGCATCCGCCCTGCAACAGTCGTTCTTTTTCCACACAGCGAGCTTACCTCCAAGTCATGAACTCGGGTTGACAAATAGGGAGGGGATCATTCTTTGGCAGTTTCTTAGAAGACGGCACCACGACTCCCGGCCTTGGTTTAGGAACAAGCTCCTACCACTTATAACATTCGATTCCCTCCTTAACAATATCACGAACACCTACCCTCGTAGCGGCGCGCTTTCGCATCTATTATCCTCCCCTTTTGCAAAAACTCTTCCATAATTCAACATGGTGAGCATATATTGAAATGGTAGTGGTATAAAATACTGATATAAGCCATAGACGAACTTCACGGCCTTGAATATTGAACCTGACGACCAGAGCGATGACGAGATCGATAATACAAAAGAAATCCAGGTTGGTTTCTTCTTGTATTATTTTATGAGCTTTAGTTTAACACTACTTGCAGATAGAAGACGCTCTCAAACTATATCAAGCTGCGCTTAAACTGCATTCACAAGGCCCTGAACTCTATCCACAGGCTGTCGATGCATATACGAACCTATTCAAATCCGAAATCTTCAAATACCCTGAAAGCGAATCTGAATTTGATCGATTATTTCGAAACCCAGAGTTAGAATTCACAGATCCAGCATTTGCACTCGGTCTGGATTTAGGTGCTGGAGGAGCTGACGGGGGGCCAAGCACTTTACCACAGATTCTATATCTTGCATACAAGAACCATGGCCAATTCATACTTGACGTTGTCAAGTCTCGCATGAAACAGGAACCGCTGCCTAAGCCGGCCTTGGACTACCAGGCGAGAGGCGCCTTTGATAACTTCTCAATGGCTCTCGTAAGTGACGAGTCTGACACCGAACTCTGGAGAAGAGCTGCACGTGTAGGATCCATGTTAGGAAGCCGAAGAATCGCAAGATATTGTCTGGAGGCATCAGTAGAGGTTGATGATGATCCGACCGTTGCGGAAGTGGAGCCTGCATCACTCGAGGAAAGTTATGCCGGAGAGCAGTTGAAGGATCAGTTAGAAGTTCTCTCTGATGAAACTTCTCTGGCCCATCCGATAATGGCACCTTTCCTGAAGAAGTCCATGCCAGAATTCCTAGCGAAACACATTGACCCTTATCCCTTTTTACCAGATGGGACAAAATCTTTGGGCAGTAGCAATATACCTGGAAATGACGAAGCTGAAATAACGGAAGCTCGTTCTATCCTCAATGTAGAATATAGAACCTGGACAGCACTTGGAGACAAATTGTGCGAAAATTATCTTGCTCCTCATGGCCCTTCAAGCACCGGGATTATCATCCAGTTTCCTCCAGAAGTCGCTGAAACTACAGAGCATGATATGCTCCAGCATGTGCCTCCTCCAGAAGAAGAGCCCGATCAGATCATGAAATCTATTGGTATTACGCAATCGCCAGCAGGTGATAGTAGCGAAGTTGCCGTCGCTACTCCTGTTACGACAAAATCTGACGATCAGCCTGTTGAAATTATCACTACGACTACTACGACTACTACGGTCCCGTTAGTAGATGAGAGACGCCAATCCAGTGTTGCTTTGCCGACGAGAAAGCGGTCTCAATCAGCCGCTGGAATTCGTGACACTCCAGAAGATGAAAATGGCACTCAGAAACGAAGCAAGCGGATTAGAAATCGGGACAGCACAATGGATGGCCCTGTGGACCCTGTTACTCAATATGCAGAACAACTCAAACCATTCCAGAGAGCGGACGAGGACGTATTTACATTCGTTGGAGGTCTTCTTACAAAGCTGGGTGTTAACGATTTGGGAAGCCTAGCTCAACTCCAAACTGCCTTGTCGGATGCAGGCACAACCGACCCTGATGATAACGTTGCTAACATGGCTGTCAGAGATTTACGTGATATCTTAAGAAGCTGGGATGACCCTAAAGCATCCACATTTACGAACGCAAATGCAGCGGAAATTTTAGGATCCTCTACTAGCAGCTCGAATGCTGGCCTGGCAGCTTTTCTTGAGCACTCAAAGGCCGGACCACTGAAACTCAGCAATATTCCTCATTTTGGCGAAACTAATGGGCTTTCATCATTTGTGGCAAAAGTAGAAGAAGAATGGATCCCGCTTCAAGATGTTGTCTACGAGTGGTTGTGCGTGATTATTGCCTCGTATCGTACAAACATGTGGCCAGAGACTTTGAAAGTCACGGTTGTTAGAATCATATCCTTTGTCGATGCGGAAATATTTGGTAGGCTCCAGCAGGAAATAGATCGAGCTCGGGCTACTGGCAGCGACTTGGAGCAGGCGGAAAATATGGTGCAGACGCTTTTTGAGCTTCACGTCGATATCTACTCTCGGATTACAAACCCGAGTAGCGTCGTCGCCTTCGAAACCAGAATTGCGACCAAAGACCGACTGGACCGCTGGGCAGATCTTGCTGCCGATATCATTCGATGTCGCCCTGGCGATTCAACAGATGATCTATCAATGAGATATCTGTGGTCCTCAGTTTTCTATGCCACAATGGCAGATAACGTGTCTCGTGAGCATAAGGTTCTCTGTTGGACGGACTTACAAACCTTGCTTAGTGAATCTGGAAAGGCCCCAATTGAACTTCAGAACAACGCCGTTATGCCCGAAATATCGGTCGAAGCGGCGGAGCGTGAAGTCTCTAGACTGACTACAATGGACTTTTTCTTCAATCTCTTCCAGACCGACAATTCCGATCCGGTGGCCATCATTGAAACTCTGGAGCCGGTCTTAGACCCGGAGTCGGCTTGTCAGCCAGTAGAGGGGGCTGAAGCAGATTCTGAGGCCGTTACTGATCCTTTGGATCACACTCCCGCTATCCTCCGTGATATGTGGAAATTTCTTAAAGGAGGTAGTACTTCATTACGCCTTTTCCTTTGGCAACGACTTCGTGAAGCCTACTTAAGCATCGGATACAATACAAAGGTCTTTTCTTGCCATTTAAAATGCATCGAGATAATTGTAGCTGATCTTCGATCCGACGATTACGTTATAGTTGATGGTCCTGCAGAGCCTCGCCGCCATAAGCTACTACTGTGGTTAAAGGCGCTCGATGATTTATTGGTCAAGTCACTGACTACTGCACTCAACGACGCTGCAATATGTTTTGAGATCATCGATGATCGTCATATCAAATCGACTTGCGCTGCTCTTGCTCAGCTGAGCCGCGTACTCCACACTGCTGCTGTATTTGACGATGAAATTCGAGTTGGTATGACCCAACTACCACAAACACCTGGCTATGCACAGCACGGGTCGTTCAATGGTTTCATTAACAAGCTTCGTGAGATGCAAGTACGCGCCTGGGCATTACAATACACTCTAATTAAGGAGGCAATGACTCAAAACAAAGAACTCTTCTCTACCCCTGACAATGACCTTGCGGATTACCTCGCACTGGTTCATTACTCTTTAGGACTTAGAAAGTGCTGCAAGGCTTCAAACAAGATTTTCTTGAAAATGATGAAGGTTGAAATGATACGCTTGAAACACATCGACAAGTGGGAAGATTACCTTGGTCAAGTGTTATTTGATCTCTATGGAATTCGACTGGGTGTTGGAACATATGAGCTCGAAGACCATGGATGCCCGGTAGAACAGCTCGATAGGCGCACGGTTATGAATATCGCCGAGCAAGTTATTACATTGGCAAACAGCATGTCAATGAAGGACCTGCTAAAGCACGAACTGCGTCTGACTATTGAAAGGATGCAAACGGCTGTTGGGCCAGTAAAAGCTGAATCGAATCCAAATATGAGGCACAACAGTCAAAATTTCAACGAATACTTGAAATCCTCCATTCGCCCTCTTAATCTGTATAGGGCGTGGAAAGGCCAAGTCCAGGTGGACACGGTGCCAGTGATTTTGCCCGAATCTCCCTTGGCCGACAAAGGCTGGTATTTCCTACTGGGCATGATTTCCTTGACCAAATTCCGCTCTCAGAAGAGGCTTGGCCCAGGAGCCCAAACGGACGACTTGCGTGTAGGTGCAACTTTCATGAGATTGCAACTACAATTTAATGCCGAAAATTGGGAGGCTTGGTACCGATACGCTCAATGTTTCGATTACGAGCTTGAGGAGGAAGTCATGTGGAGCGCCGATAAAATCAACAACCATCGTGCCGAACTCGTCAAATTACAGCGAAAATCGATACATTGCTATATCATGGCGTTGTCAACAGCCATTCGCTCTGCTGACGACTCTTTTTTAACTGCAGAGAAACTTTCTGAGATGTATCATGACTTCGGCATGCGTGTCTATGCCTCTTCCCGTGAGCCTTTCAGCATGGAACCTTTCTGGGTAGACGAATTTGAAAAGCATATGAGTGGACCCAAGGGCATGTACAAGAAAGTATTGCATGACGAACTGAGCCGCTATAAGGCCTGGAAGTACGCTGCCAGGTTATTCAAAGAGTCACTCCGAGAGCGGCCAAATTATTGGATGTAAGTCAATTCCAACAGCCCCATTTTGAGAAGCATACTGATACATTTAGGAATCACTTTATGCTCGGAAAATGCCTTTGGAAGATGTTCTGTAAAGTAGACGACGACTGGGATTTAAAAACACGAGCTACCAAGCCAACTGTGGAAGAAGTTCTCCGTCCATTCATCAATGCTATCAAAACCGTGCCAAAGCCAAGAGATAGCCGTCAAGAACCGATTCTTGAGCCTCATTACAAGTTGGTATCAATTGTCTATAAATTAGTGGCAATGCGAACAATTGAACCTCAAGCTGGTGCAGATATCCTGCAGCAGCAACCATATGCAGTGCGGAAGGGCGAGCCGGTAAAGATTGGAGAAGATGATGAGTGGGAGTCTTTCATTCTCGACAGTATTCGTACCTTACGCAATGCCGACAAGCAACACTGGCATCATCGCATGATTGCAAGAGTTGCAAATATTATGTATGATGAGAGCAGTCCTGATTACGTCCAAGCAATGGCTGCCCGAAACGAATTTCGTGAGTCAATCTTCACCAAAACGATGCACATTCAAGTCTGGAAGCCAGAAGCCGAGCGTCCAGGACGTCACTGCGTGTACATGGAACGATATGTTCGCTTCATGGTGAAGCTTCTCTTGATGATTAATGACAAGCCTAACATGGAAGCGCTGGTAAAACGCGTGAAAAAGAAGTCCAATGATTTTTACCGCTTCAACCAAGTCTGGACAGAGTGTTGCACCACATACCTACGCATGATTCGACGAACAGCTAATATTCACGCTGGCATGGAAGATTTCTTCAAGAGTGTGACCCACGAAGAGTTCGATGCGCTCTCTGACCGTCTTACAACATGGATTGCCCAGCCAGATGCAAGTCATCCAGCCTTGGACGCCTTGAGGGAAACCACTGAACTGAAGAAACTCAATGCAAATGCGATGAAACCGCCTCCCATCGATGATTTGATAAATGATGCTTGGGCAGTCCTCTACACAGAGGTTGCTAAGGATCTCCCGGGCCCACCACCTTCGGCGCTTCAGAATGGTCATCCAGACGGCTCCGAGGCAAGCGTAATGAGACCCGTCGGACCCATGAGCCTTAACAACTTGGTAATGGATATGAATGGTACACAGATTCCCGTCCCGGTGACCATCGCCGGTTCGGAAGCTTCGCGACCTCGAAAGATCGGCATCAGCCGACGTGAAGTGCTCCGCCGCGCAGAATTATCCATCAACCGGCTACCAGATGCCAAGCCAGTTGCTGGAGCAGCATCAGCAACCACAAACTCGCGACAGAAAAATGAACCGTCACCAACCGCACCACTCGGCCCCGACGCGGAGCAGAAACAGAGAAGTGCAAGCGCAGCGGCATCCACCTCGCATGTCGAGAACTCGTCACGCGCAAACGACGCCGAGCACGAAAAGAAGGACGACGAGGAAAGCGAGCGCGGTACCTTGCAGGATAGTGCGGATGACGAGAGCGATTTGAGCGATGTCCCTGATATGGATGATGTGGATTCCTCGATGATCTTTCCGAATCTTGTGAGGAGAGACGGACCAAATGCTACGAGCAGTGGCGGTGAGGGAGATGGCGATGGGGAAGGAGACGGGGAAGGAGAGGGCGAGGGAGACGGTGAGGGAGATGGTGAGGGAGATGGTGAGGGAGATGGTGAGGAGGAGGGTGAAGGAGAAGAAGAGGGAGACGACGAAGCTGAAGGAGAAGAGGCGGCTGCATCATCCAAAGAGTAGATTCTTTCTTCTGTTTTATATGCACAAGAATTGTATGAAAAAATTAGGAACCAGAAAACTAGGGATATGGTGTGGGTAGGCAAGAGCACCAAGGAGTAAGGGTTTAATATGTCCGCCCACTGAAGCCGGTTTTCATGGTCGTTAAAAATAATGTGGCCTTTTGTAGAACTAGATAACCAGCGGCGAAATAAATGCACAGATGTATACTCACATATTTTCCCTCCGAATTTGAAAAGAGGCAGACAGATCAAAAAAAGGACTTGATATGGATTCATTGATCATCACGGTCCTAAGCATACGCTCAGCCTTAGTGTGGTTTTTGTTCTAGTTTTCAGTTTCCATAAAAACAAAATCTTCACTGTGGAAGTCGAGGTAGCTGAATTTGGAGGGGTTGTATAAATAGTATAAATGCCTAAAACTAGACATTAGCTTAACTTACTAGGAAATAGGTAGATTCCATTCCCATAATCTTTCAACTTACTACAAATTCCAGAGCAGGTTGGAGAATGTCTGGATCAATAAACGAGGCCAGAGAAATGATTTAAAACACAGGCGACATCTAGCCTAGAAATATTGAAACAAAACCCAGATGGTGAAATGTGATAATATGGTTGCTGGTATAGAACTTTTAGTGGTTTTCTTTGCTGTTTGGTGTTGGCAAGGCTTAAACTCACCCCTTTTAGAAGGAACGATCTGTTCTTGGTCCGTACCTGCTATTACACATTGTTCGAAAGCCTGTTGACAGCGAAGTTTTTGGATGGCCAAGCTTGTACCAAAATTCTGTGACCACACTCTAAATAATAAAGGGCTTGAGGAACCTTTCATATTAGGAGTAATAACTACGGAAGAGCATCCCATCAGGGAGTAAGAATACAAGAGCCCAATCTCAATTTCTTTTCGCCTCATCCACCGTTGCTAACATGATTTCGACAAACAATGTGAAGAAAGAAAAACCTAAAACAATCTAAGGTCCAGTATTTCTCCTTACTGATAATGCTAGACGGCGCCAATTAATCGCTTACTGAGGAAGCTGTTGATATCCGACCGTCTTATGGTCGCTCTTTGTCAACTTCTCCCGGAAACCAGTGAGGGCATAGATAATTCCGAAAACTAAAAGTGTGTCAGGAATACAGTGATGAAAACTTTCAGAGCTAGCAGAGCTTACAAAAATTTGTCGTTACTGCAAACGCAAACCACGAAGAGATGGTGTACTCCCAACCGACTTGTTTGTGGTCGAAGAAGTAATAAGCGTATTTGTCAGTGACAATATAGCCCATATATACCCAGACGACGTACATCCAGGAGAATGTTGATAGCGCAGCACTGTGAACCCAGATTGGCTGCATGGGAAATTAGCATTCGCTCAACCCTGGTATTTTGATTTGAGAAACAAACTTCTTGACGTCTGATGCTGGAGAAGAAGAAAACTTCAATCAGAGCAATCAAAGATCCAACAGCGTATTTATTGAATACGAAGAATCGGACAAACCAATCATTTCCATAGAGCTCATCGACTGTGAAATTCGTTAATTTTCAAACGTGAATTATCAGGGTAAGCCATACTTGGATTAATAGCCATGTTTCTTGGAATCAAAATTGTCCAATAAATGAACGTGGAGACATGGGGGCACGTATTGGCAAGCGTATAGAACAAGCTGAACCAAGTACGATTGCAAGAATTCTGGCGAGGTGGGGAGAAAAGCCGCTGGCAGATTGTAGAGCACGATTCGGCCTGACTGCCATGGTGGGGATAATGAAGATGCATGAAAGTCCAGGTCTAAGTATGCTTTAGCAAGAGTTTTTTTGATTCCGACGTGAGGTTTGGGCTTACAAAGGCAATGCATTGATAAAGAGCTTGAATAAAGTACTCGATATTAGAAAATTCGAAGATCGTCAACCAACCGTGTTCATTGTGTCGAAGTTCAAAATCAATAATCATCAAGAAACTGACTGCCATGTAGGCAGCGATGACGCCGCGCATATTGGCGAGGGCCCTCTGGCCGATGCTAAGCCATGGAGAGTGGCAGACACGGAGGAAGATTGGCTGACACCGAATAGTTAGCAATAGCTGTGACCTTCCCAGTGATGACTTACATGATCATCCTTCTTGCGGTCCTTTGGGAGGAGTGCCGTCGAGGAAGACATGCTGAGATTGGGAATGAAAGGGTGAAAATAGGGTAGGTTTTAATCAGGATTCCAAAAACTACAGTCGATTTACGCTTCTTCGAGTGGTGGATCTTCACAGAAGCGTTGAATAGACTGTGAGGAGAAATTTGAGGAAGAGAAAGCAAGTCGGAGGAGAAAGTAAACAAAACCTGCTTACCCTCGAAGCGAGAGAGGCAGGAGCAGTTGTACTGCGATGCACCGAGGACAGCAACCCCAAAGAGGAAATTACGAAGAGAGACAACTCCACAGCACGAGGAATTACCGCTTACTTAATCAGTATGCTTTTTGATATGATTTGAGTTTGAATCAGGTCCTCTCTTCTGTGGATTCAATTATGATCCTTCTTTCTTTCTTTCTTTCTTTGGTGGTTGGCATAATCGAATAAATAAAAATCTAACCTAGAATCCTTTCTACTAATAAGAAATATTACCACAAATTTTTACGTACAGCTTGGCATAAAATGAAAAAAATAATAGGCATAGTAGGGTGGAATAGTATCAACTCTCTTAATACTCTAAGTAGATCATGACTAGGTGACGGAGTAAGGTTGAGTTGGTTGTCACGTGCGACTGGACTAACCTGGAAGATCCCAAATTAGCAGGTTTAACTTCACTCAAGTGGTGGATTAACGAGAATGAGTGACTTCACTGGCCATTTTTATATTTTAGATGAACTGACCTCCGCGACTGACACCCAAGTTATAAGAAAATTTATATTCATGAGATAAATCTCTCTTATTCTTTCATTAGCACACAGCAAGCCTTACACCATTTCTAAACATGGCCCTGCAAGTCGCGCCCCTTGAGCTTGATTCATTATCATTTGTGACATCGACATATATCGCCGATTTATCCAACCCCCCCCTAACTCGGCTCCGTTATGGTGATTGCAAGCCTAAAGTTCTGGCCGAACACATCTCAGAAGACTTCCGCACGAGGATAGAGTTGTCACGGCACGATAACAGGACTACATCATAGACGCGGAGACTGGAGATGATGTTGCATGGGCGCAATGGGTTGTCCCGAATGATAAACAGCTTGAGCCACCTCCCGCGGCGCCACAGGCCGTTGCGCATCCCGATCAAGCCAAATCTGCTGTCCAACCGCAAACAAAATCACCAAGCGGTGGTCTCGAAGGCGAGAACCTGGGCGTCGTTGCAGATTGGAGCACAAAAGGACAAGCCGCATGGCAGCACTCATCGCGGGCAGAAGACATTGGAGTGAGTATCTTTTTATCATGTATTTTCTCACCATTGCAAGTTACATAGGTATGCAGGCCAGGTTTGAGTCACTCACATCAAAACTTAATAGTTCTTGGAAATATCATAACGCATCCATCTCACAGGGGGAGAGGAGCTGCTACAATGCTACTCACTGATGTCTTCACACGGGCGGATGAAGAAGGTGTTCCTATTTTTCTACAAACGGCACTTGATGGCCCGGCCAGGAGGTTTAATGAGAAACTAGGCTTTAGGGAGACAGAGAGGTATGTAGTTGACCTGGGAAAGTTCGGTGGACAGACAAATGAATGGGGCTATGTTTCTATGGTCAGAGAAGCAGAGAAATAGAAATGTCCTCACAGCTATTATTTGCTCGCCTTCGTCCTTATTGCAAGAAATATACCACAGCGGCTTTCTTTTTGCTGTCATAGACATCACAAGTAATAACGTCGCCGGCAATACGCTCGGTATTTATCTGGTATCCAACTCCAAGCTCACAGGCGGATCACTTCCTACTCTTACTTGCCATACTAGCAATACCGCAATCACCTGTGATCAATTTAAGGAGAGGTACCAGTTTTATACCGTATGGGCGAAGACACACACCACCGGCCTTCTTTGTGTGGAAATTCTTTTACGCCCTCGGACGACGAAGTTCTTACCCTGAACGCCATATCTATCTAGGAAGACTCCGCGGTTTTGGAGCATACGAGGTTTTAAGTAGAGGAGATCTCGGCATAGATTACATGGGACGATTGAAATATTAAAAACTTTGTACATCTTTCCTTCAAATCACTTCTTGTGCTGAAGATGTAAACTCGAGAGAGATGGAATATTACTCGCCCTGCTACGGTAAAACTTTTCGTCATCATCACATTATCTAGATGACCTCCATAACTTCCAGACACCCGCCAAGACTTAGTGCGCGACCCTGCGTCTGGTGGCGTTTCGCTTGTACTGTATGATTTTTCGAGAAGCAGTAAACTTTGAAGCCATATGGGTCCTGCTCGGAAACTGGATCAAGTAGGTGCTCGACTTTAATTTCAAGGGTCTCTGAACTGATTACTCATATCCCGAGAAAACGGTTTCGCATCAGAAATGAAATGACATGTAAAAGGAGGCTTTACGACTTGGTGAAATATGCGTGGTTGGTTGATGAGGGTACGGTACGGAGTATTTTGACACCTAGTAATAAACATACTTGTCTTTCCAGAATCAAACAACGAGAACGCTAACTTATAGAGAATCGAAAATATATATTACCCAGTTAATCAAAGGAAAATTCAGGAAACCTCCTGCGAACGTAAATATCATATCCCTATTTTACTCACATAAATTATCTCGCAGGACGGAAAGAAGTGTAGTTGGGATATTCCTTGTTGGGATAAACATGGTCGGCAGACATGTTGCATAAAGCTTTGACCACATGTGCACAAAATGTGCATAACAACAACCATCTTGAACGCCATTCGTGTCCACAATCTGGCATCAACACCAGAAATAAAACAACCCACCTTGTGCCATACCTTTCCGTCCTACTCCTCACCATCTCTGCGACCACTCTTTGGTGCTCCAAAAGAATTCTTTTTCTTTTCTTTCTATCTTCGGCGTCCCCGAAAAGCTGTTCTCCAGCTTAAATTTTGACCTTCCCGACACCTTTTTCTCGTCCCCTCTGCGAATCTTTTACTTCCACACCCCCCTGCTCAACATGTTCTCCGCACTGCAAAACCCGCGACATGCGGCGGCGCAAGTCCTCAATTTTGGATTGATATTATCGACCGCGTTCATGATGTGGAAAGGGCTCTCGATCGTGGCGGACTCACCGTCGCCGATCGTCGTGGTGCTGTCTGGATCAATGGAGCCTGCTTTTCAGCGCGGGGATTTGTTGTTCTTATGGAATAGAAATTTCTTCGAGGAGACCAAGGTCGGGGAGATTGTGGTGTATAACGTCAAGGGGAAGGATATCCCTATCGTGCATCGGGTGGTCAGGAAGTTTGGTCTGGGGTATGTTCTTCGAGTATTCTTTTACTCTTTTACCATTTTGGGGGAATGATAGGCGTATTGGGAAGATGAGAATGGAGATTGGACAAGCAGGGAAATGGGTTGTGAGAAATTGGCTAATGGATATATACAGGGAGAGTGCTCAGCTTCTGACGAAGGGGGATAATAACGCCGCGGATGATACGGAGCTGTATGCTCGCGGACAGGATTACATCGAGAGGCAGGATATCATTGGCAGCGTGGTGGCATATATTCCGTTTGTGGGATACGTGACGATTCTTCTGAGCGAGTATCCATGGCTGAAGACGGTGATGATGGGATTGATGGGGTTGATGGTGGTGTTACAACGGGAATGAGAGGAAGAAAAGGCGGGAGAGTCGAGCTGGCGTTTTTGAATGGATACCCGGGGATTGGGATTGTATGATTGATTTGAATCCAATGCCCGTGGATTTATTAGTGCTTGCCAGGACAACAGCCGGAATAAAATGGGCAGTTTTGATTTTGTCTACAGAGATGGAGCTGGCGGTTGGTCTCTTGAGCTACCCAGCCCAAGCCACTGAGGCACGACTGGCTGGCTGGCTGGCTGGCTGACGGGTTTGAGTTCAGGTTTCGATTTCTGAACACCTATCCCAGGGCAGACATCTCCCCACCAAAAGATGTACAGTTGTATAATCAAGAACCTTCCAGATCATCACCGTGCTCGATAGTTGTAGGACATGATTCCTCATGGCTGACTGAGCTGGGCTGGGTCTTTTTCAGCCTTGTGAACTAGCAGGGGTTGGCTCAAGCCTTCCACTTACAGCACTGTACGCTGCCTTCCCCCTTCGCTTTCGGTTTCCCTTTTCCTTGCCCTTTCGCGCTTTCCCCCTTCGCCAACCAGCGCCTTCCAGTGACGTGACGTGCAGGCCACCAACATTGATTCCCAAACTCAAGCCAGACGCTTTCTTCTTTCTTTCATACAACCCCACTACACAACACAGCACTGCGCAGCTTAACACAACGCACCGGGCGACCAGGGAGGATTGGATTTAAAGGCCTTGCATTCCCTTTTCTCTCTCCTCGCGCTGCTTTTCATCTCGGCTGCTCATTTCGATTATTCTTTAATCAGGGTCCGTTGGGTTTTACTCTTCTATTGCTGTCTCAGAGGCATCCGCCAATACTAATACCAATTTCGCCCTAAGACAACCCCACCTACTGTCCCCTCACCCACAACCGTACCCAATACCAACACCAACGCCGCCACCATGAATGCCACAAAGAGAATTACCAAGGTAACTTGCGGAAACACAGCATTTCCCATATGCATAACAAGATTCTGATGGCTGTATGCTATAGGAATTTGCGGAGTTGACGGCAAGCCCTCCTGCCGGAATTCAGATCAGCCTGCTCGATGAGCAGAACGTCCACAATTGGAACATCATAATGGACGGTCCTCAGGGCTCGCCATACGCTGTACGTATTATATTGTACTGCACTGCACTGTATTGCATTACGCGGTCCTGATGAACATAAATTATTCTTCTTCCAACACTGTCTTTTGCTGCCGCCGCTGACGTCTGTAATCTCCAGGGCGGAAAATTTCAGCTCCTCCTGGCCTTGCCGACAGACTATCCCTTTAAGCCTCCCAAGCTCAACTTCAAAACCCGCATCTGGCACCCCAATGTCACCTTCGACGAGCACGGCTCCATGTGTATCGGTATTCTCAAGCCGGAAGCCTGGAAGCCGAGTTCGAAGATTAGAAGCGTGTTGGAATCCACCCTCGACTTGCTCGTGGAGCCCATTCCCGACGATGCGGTGGAGGCAAGTGCGGCGGACCTGTACAAGAATGACCGGGCCAAGTTTAACAAGACCGCGTCGGACTACACAAAGAAATATACGAAGTGATGGACATTTGGGGACGAGGATTGCATGAGGGAAGTGGAAGGGAGGCTGAACAGATGGGCCGGCAGAGCGGACATGGCGAGGGGGATACTTGTACTGTATCATGATCATGAGCGATGGCTTTTGCAGAACGAACGTACAAACGAAAAGCGGTATTTGGTACCGGGAATGGCTTTATGAAGGCGTTTTTGGACATGGCAGGAAAGACTTCGGGGGAGGCACAACACAACAAAGTATGGGGTGACAGACATAAATTTGGCCGAGCATCAGATTGCCGGGCCCAATAAAATACAGCAAGCTCCTTCTAGCCTGCTTCACCTGCTTTTCGGGACTGTTCTCCTTTTTATTTTTATTTTTTACGGTAATCTTACTATCTTAATGATCTTCCCCCCTGATACCGAAACCCAGACGACGAAAGACAAGCGACACAAGTCGTTTCCCTTGGGTAACCTGGCGGAGGACAACAGCCGGCACCGGGTAGTTCACCGTGAGGCACATCAACAAACAAATAAACGAAGAATAAAGAAGTGAGAAACGGACGGGACGCAGGCAGAGGCAGAGAAAGAGAAAGACCAGACGTACCGTGCTCACACACACATCCTGTATACTGGGTACATGCACACACGCAGAGAGAGATATATAAGAAATGACAATTGTGTCCCGCCGGTACGCAAGACGTCGATCGTGCCGCTCTCGGACTCGCATCTCCTCTCCCTGACGGACTCGGGCCAAAACCTGGTGTCATCTTCCTACCTTTGCAACGTTGCTCGAACCTAAATTGGGGCTCTTGGCGGGGTTTGTGGTTGCCAGGAAGAGGAAAAGTAGGACGAGGACGGGACTGGTCTTTGTACCGTAGAGCACAGTACGTACAGTACAGCGGAAAAGGGAAAGGGAGTCCAGAGGCGGCGCCCTTAAGTTAGTGGCTCTTTCCTTGCGCGACCCTGGCGCTGGCATTACAAGACGCGACACAAGCGCAGGGTGCAGAGACGCGGACCAATCAGTCGCGCGAGGGAGATCACCCGTCAAGGATCATCACTGAACGACTCCCGCAACGCGAGCACGACTAATTCCTCCTCTGGTACAGGCGTACAGGTACAAGGACCAAGACGAACCTCCCTCTCGCCCTCGCTGGGAAATTGGCATGGCCGTGGAACCGTCACGGTAGTCACAGTCGGGGCTGAACGATATATCAGGGCCGGAGAGCATCTGTCCTGCGGTCGTCTGCTCCTTCAACCCTCACGTTCGGGACGCGAGCAATTACAGGAGCAATTAGAAATCGCGGCAGCGTTAGCTTGGGCCGCCAAAACGCATTACACGAAACCTCCCTTCCGGATCGAAACCCCCATCGAATCCCGCCAACGTCCTTCTTTTCTCTTCAATTGAGCCTCATTTGGGCTCGAGATTTCCGCCGTGGCAGCGACGTGTCTGTATGCCTACGAGATAACGGTACGGGGTGTCGTGAACGGGAACTCGGTCTTGATCTCGATCACGATCACGCGGCGAGGGCTCGGGGACCCGGCGTGGAGAGCGGAGGGATCATGAGCATGAGCATGAGCATGAGCATGGCAAATGGATATAGCAATGGCGCAGGGCCGGCCGCCGAGTTCCCAGAGGTCAATAGCATGCACGTCAAGAGGCAACGGAGTATGAAGTTCAGTCTCTATCCTGCGAACCCACGGCCATCCTCCAGATCCTCAACACATTCGGGGCCCGCCTCTCCAGTTTCTCCTATAGAGCCGCAGATTCCACCGTTGCCTCTATCGCCGACAGAAGACGCTGTGCCGGGTCCGCGTCAACACCCTTCGACTTCACATAATATTCAAATTGAGGCTCCTCTGCGAAGTCCTCCACTCCCTCTACCGACGAGGACTGACTCCCTCAGGGTGAACCAGCAACGCCCCCATACATCACACCCAACTGCTCCAGATACTTCGAGATCCTTCTCATCTCCGGTGATCCCACAAAACGTTAATAAGAGACCATCAGAGGCTTCCCGATTACGCGCCCTGAATAATGGCTACCGATCACATTCCCCAGATGGCCGACATACACCAGACAGATACCCTCTCGATCCCTCCATAGATAATTTCTCTCGACCTCGACAACCTAGTCTGCGCCGGCGGAATGATTCACCAAAGCCCTTGGTGCAGGCCGTAGCTGCAAATGCCTTGGCAGCTCACGACGAGGAGCAAACACCAACAGGCCCTGATGCATCTCGAGACAGGGGGCTCTCGACTTCCTCTGCTCAGTCAGTCGTGAACCTGCCAGCTTATGCACTGCGTCCTTCGACTTCGATACCTGATTATCAGGCCCCGGATTCAATATACTCTCGGCAAAGGAATCTTAATGCTTCAGGGTATCGACCTGGGAGAGGCCCGAGTCGGCCAGATAGTAATTACTCTGTACACCGCAGAGATCCTATTCCTCGGCCCACCGGATTCGAAGGTGAAGAAGTGCGGGCGAGTTTCCGCTCTGCCTTGACGACAAACTCAAGTTTTTTAGGGACTAGTGGGACAGAACGGAGCAGTGTTATGACGAAAAGTAGTTCGGCCACATCTATATTTGGTAGAGATGAGGGAATGAGTGTTGATGACGCAATTGGGATGTATGAAGGTGGTTTTACAGACTCGGGAATGGAAGATAATTACTCAACAAGACCTGTGACTTCGAGCTCGGAGAAGCGGCGGATATCAGGCCTGGAAGAGGCGATGAATGATACCCTGGCTATACCGCCATCAAATCATATTATAAGAGATTCGGCAGCAATATTCACCCAGGATGGACGTACGCCAAGTCCACGACCAGAGAGTGGTTTGGATGGCACCCTCGAGGTTCAAGGGGGATATTTTGAGCGTCCTTCTCGGCCCGTGACAAGATCCAATACCGAACCATTTGACGCAACGAGGGATCGATATGGTTTTCGAAAGAAGACGCAATATGTCTCCCTTGCCCAGTACGAAGCGTGGAATGGACCATACAGCGAGTATATCGCCCGGCGAAGGAAGAAATGGGTGGCCATGATGAAAGATAATGGTTTGCCATCCGACAAACCCGAAAGATTCCCACCCAAGTCGGTCAAAGTAAAACGGTTCGTCAGGAAGGGGATACCGCCTGATTGGAGAGGAGCTGCTTGGTTCTTCTATGCGGGCGGGCAGGCGATGCTCTCAAAATATGAGGGAGTTTACGCTGACCTGCTCGAAAAGGCCGCCGCAGGACGTGTGAATGAAACAGATGATGAAATCATTGAAAGAGATCTCAACCGAACGTTCCCTGACAATATTAAATTCAAACCCGACCCGCCGGTATCCGGTGAAGTGCGAAATAGTGAACAGGCCGCCGTCGAGCCAGAAACAGAGATGCTTCAATCTCTTCGTCGGGTCCTACAAGCTTTTGCCATATACAATCCTAAGATTGGCTACTGTCAATCTCTTAATTTTTTAGCTGGTTTACTTCTCCTCTTCATGGATGAGGAAAAAGCCTTCTGGATGCTGAACATAATAACCCAGGTGTACCTCCCCGGAACCCACGAAGTCAACCTCGAAGGAGCAAATGTTGATCTTGGTGTTTTAATGACAAGTGTGAAAGACATGATGCCATCCATCTGGGCCAAGATTGGTGGTGAGCTTGACGGTAGCGCATTCACTTCACAATCCATGCGTCTCCCTCCTATCACATTGTGCACTACGGCCTGGTTCATGTCATGTTTCATCGGAACTCTTCCCATTGAAACCACACTCCGCGTATGGGACTCGTTCTTCTACGAAGGTTCCAAGACCCTGTTCCGCATCGCCCTCGCCATCTTCAAAGTTGGAGAGCAAGAAATTAAAGCGGTAAACGACCCGATGGAGATTTTCCAGGTGGTGCAAACCATTCCTCGAAGGTTGATTGACGCAAATGCATTGATGGAAGCGTGTTTTAAGAGGAGAAATGGATTTGGGCATTTGAGTCAGGAAACGATCGAGAAGGGCAGAGTAGAGCGGAGGAGAGGCTATGCGGAGGAGAGAGAACGCGCCTTGAGGGGCGATCTAGGAGAGGTGAAACCAGTGTCAGTGATAAAGAAGGGTGGGAGCATCTTTGGGCGGAGGAGGAAAGCGATTGATGTGTAGGGATATATAGAAGAGGGCATCGCTATATTTGTAAAGGAATGGGTCGCATAGGGTTTGGGAAAGATATCGGTAAAATGGTAATGGGGATCCTTTGTTATGATGTTATGACTGGACAGATAGCATATTAATGACTCTATGAGCTAGAATCAACATTGCATAAATATATCAAATTACAAAACCTGTTTTTTCCCCCATCAAAAAGCTCTTTGGTTTTGAATTTCATCTCTCCAAAACTTGTCGCTTGCGTTGAAGGGGTATCCAATCTGCATCGTTGCCGTGCCGACACACGCGAATCTTCAACTCCCTAAAGAAAACAAAACGAAACTTAGACATCGAGCCTCGAGCCAAAAAACCACATCACTTTCATTCAACGCACCACCTTTCGCATTTACTTGTATTATCCTCTCTTCTTCAAGATGACCGATTCAAAAACCCAGGCAGCGCTTTTCGAAGTATATCTTCGACTGCGACCTCCCCCAACGAACCAGCCCACGGCGCTAGAGCGGTTTCTCACAGTGGAAGAGCCGGCGGACGATGATTCATTACCGACGCATATCACGCTCAACCCACCGAACGATAATCGGAGGAGGGCCGTAGAGAAATTCGCCTTCACGACGGTGTTTGAGGAACATTCCACGCAGCTTGATTTGTTCCAGGGAACGGGCGTGCTACCGCTGGTCGAGGGTGTTTTAGGCCCGGCGGGCGGGGAGGGCAGAGATGCACTGTTGGCTACGCTGGGAGTTACGGGGAGTGGAAAGGTTGTTTACCTATCTTTTGTATCAATATTCAGCAGTACTGATGAGAGGTTCTATTATGCAGAGTCACACGATTCTCGGATCACGCAGCCAGCGCGGCCTCACGCAGCTTGCACTCGATGTGCTCTTTCGATCCATCTCCTCAAATATTCTCGATCCCAATACCACGACCAGCTTACTTGCAACAGTAGCAGCTTCAGATCCTAGCGAGGCCCAAGTCATGTCCGCGCAGATGTTCCTGGAGACGATGTACGCGGAGCCAGGAGCGTCGAGATGTAGCTCGAGAGCGCAGACGCCAATGGTAGTACGAACCCCTTCTGCTAGAGTCAATTTCGATCCCTCATCGCACGGCCTGTATCCGTCCTTGCTAGGCTTGGAAACGGGTAGTCCCAAGAGTATCAGGGTCGTGCGCGAATATCAGGACTCCTCCATTCAACAGCCGTGTCTGGCTCGAGGTGCTATTGCAGCGACACCCATACCAGCAGAAAGTTTTCTGGGGTTTGGTTCCAGCAGGCCAAATGAGAATATAAAGACTCCTTACATTCCTTCTTACATGCAAACTACCCTCGCAGCTGTTAGGCACGTTACTAAATCTACTCTTAAGGGCGAATCGAACTTTCCTCCTCCCACACCGCGACGAAACCTCCTTCAACGACCTTCCGTTCTTCCTCAACTTCCCGATATTTCGAACTTGACAGTTGAGTCCGATCCGAGCGCCGAGTATGCGATTCTTATTTCTATGTATGAGGTCTACAATGACCGAATCTTCGACCTCCTGACTCCTGCAAGTCCGAATAAATCGACCAAGGAATATCGGAGACGACCACTACTGTTTAAATCGACAGAGTTTTCTCCCGACAGAAAGGTTGTTGCTGGCCTCCGCAAAATCATTTGTGGAACAATGAAAGAAGCCTTGATGGTTCTCGAAGCTGGTCTCCATGAGCGCCGTGTAGCTGGAACCGGCTCGAACAGTGTCAGCTCTAGGAGTCACGGATTCTTCTGCGTCGAGGTGAAGAAGAGACGTAGAAGTAGAATGGCCGGTCCGTGGGGTGGAAGCGCACTCACCGTTGTTGACTTGGCTGGAAGTGAAAGAGCGCGTGATGCCAAAACGCAGGGAGCAACATTGGCCGAAGCCGGGAAGATTAATGAGAGCTTGATGTACCTTGGCCAGTGTTTACAGATGCAATCTGATCTTGGAACATCTACAAAGGTAAGAAACTCTTTTCTCCTCTACCCGCATGACGTATTGCATGAAATCAAACTGACAAACAAAAAGCCAAACTTGGTTCCGTTCCGTCAATGCAAACTCACTGAGCTTCTTTTTTCAAATTCATTCCCATCGACATCTCAGCAGTCAATTCCGAGCACTCCCTCCCACCACCTAGCGTCAAGTCACCACTCTCATAGAAATCCTCAAAAGGCGATCATGATCGTGGCCGCCGATCCATTAGGAGATTTCAACGCAACCTCTCAGATTCTTCGGTACTCTGCTCTTGCTAGAGAAATTACCGTCCCTCGCATCCCATCTGTAACGTCTACCATCCTCGCCCAAAGCACCGCAAGCCACTATTTCTCTCCCCGAGTTGGTGGCCGTACTACACCCTCCGACACAGAACGTGAAACCATGGAAATAGCAGCTTTAGAGATAGCCCGTATGAGTGAAGAAATCGATGGGCTCCGTGCCGAACTTATATCCGAGCAGCAGACACGCCTGGAGCTCGAAGCTCATCTGGAGAGTCTACAGGGCCGAGCAGCAGAGATCGAAGAGGAGGTCCGAGAAGAGTGCTACCAGGAGATGGAGAAGATGATGCAAGTGGAGATGGGAAGATGGAAAGCCACCTGGGACGCTGAAGCGGAGCGGAACGGGGAGCACCTCGACCGGAAACTCGAAGTCTATACGCGAGGCATCTCTGCTGCCAGCGAAGATGAAGACAAGGAAAACATTGTCAGCACCGAAGACCTACAGGACGAGAATGAGAGGCTGAAGAGGGAAGTTGATCTGCTTCGAAGGGAACTAAGAGGAGGCAGGAGTCCCTCTAAATCTTCCTCGCACCCTTCTCGCGCCCCGCTAGCAGAGTCTAAAGGAGGGGCAGACCTGGCGAGGGAATTGGAGCGTCTGAGGGTGAGCGGCTCCGAGCACGGTATTCAAAACAGAGCAGGAAGCGGCCAACTTGGCGGTGTCTCAGGCCGGGGCAGTCCCCTTAAAAAGGTCAGGAAGTTGACGGCAAGGAAGTGGGATTTGATGGATGAAGAGGAGTTTTTGTAGCTCTGTTAGGGAAGCCTTTTTCCGATTTTTGTCTGAGAAAAGATTTTGTTGAAGTAGGCCTTTTTGTTAATTTTTCTTCGGCTAGTGGCATTTTGGGGGAGTTGGAGTTGGAGGAGCTGGACTTGATGAACGGGAAAATAACATATTCCGAGATTGATGACCTAACGAGAGTTTTACATTTCTTTCTTCTGGACGTTTTACTTCCCTCGTTGAGCTGCGTTGAGAGTTATGTCGAGTTTAATGATACCTTGGGCGAATACTTTTTTTCTTATTAATTCTTCTGAAAAACAGAACGAGGATTTGCTTCGAAATATTAATGTTATGGTGATGAATCTCCTTGCGTGTGACGGAGTTAGATGAGTTACAGAGGTTTTGAGACTCTAAATGCTCTCCGTTGGAAGCGGATGCGTTCGCAGACAATTTCTTCGATCTGTAGGGAACAGAGCGTCGGGAGGTACTGTACTTGGCGGCCGGAAGTACAGCATTCATCATGTGGAACAGGAGTCTCTCTAGAACCTTTGGTACAGCTGGATGGATGGGTCGCTGAAGTTCGTTGTCGCGTACATATCAGACTTGCTCCGATACTACGAATCGTAAGGTTTCTACTAATGGGTACTGTACCTTATAAGATTTGGAGTTCTGTAGTTATAATAGGGAGGGAGGTACAGGCCCGACCTGAAAAATATCTCGCTCTGTTCCTCTAAAGCGTGGTAGGTAAGGCTTTGGGGTTACGATTAATATAACCCCGCTTACCTGTAAAGTACCTACAACAGAGGCATTGTTTCCCCTTCCGAAATTATAACAAGTATAATCCCACGCGTTCTTGTCTGCACGCGAGATAGGTTACATTTTCTTATGTACTGTTTTACACCGCTGTTGCTCTGACTATTTTTGACACTAGCCTCCCTTTCGTGAAAAGTTTTTGGGCAGGCAAATCTTTAAGCCGCAGATTCAACGCATTGAAACCGATCTTCATCTTGATCATTCGTATAGGTTAATATTCAGGCACGATTTTGGTATACATTGACCTGGGACTATCGAACGAGGGGGGTATTAGCAGCTTTTTGAAAAGGTGAAAATCTTTAAAGGCTCTGCAAAGTGTTGAAGTTGGTAGTCGATGACGGTAGCTCAACTGTAAGAGAAAAGGGGCCTTAGTTCTAAGAAGTTTTAAAGCTAGAATTTTAAATGATGAGTTAGGAGAGGCAGCTGAGCCGGAAAAGGCAACTCTTACGGATCTTTAGGGGGTAAAAGTAAGCAAATAGAAAACATACCGTACGGCCGCGGTCATTATTTGTCACATGTGAACTTGATTGCTGGAGGCGTACCTACTTTTTTCTGTCGGGGGAAAATATGTCAATTTGAAACCAGTAGCCGTTTGAGGTTCTTAAGTATGGCGATCTTCACGTGCACTTCAAACACGTGATCTACATACACTCGCCACATTCAATCATGCACCAAATCTGACAAGCCACCACGGCCAGAATTGCCCATTTCTAGTCTCATAATCCAGGTTAGTCTTCTGCACACGTCCCGAAATTAACATTCTATAGTTTGATTTCGTTCATTCAATGCCGTCCTCGAACGACTCGCCATTGCGGAGAGCCCAGCACCGCCACACTTGCCAAACTCGCTTGGGGCGAGGCCAAAACAAGGAGTTCGGGCGCCAGAAGGGATCAGACACCAAAGCGAAACGACAAACGCAACAGCAGGGCCAAGGTGTTCCTTCGCGCCCGCACCATCAGACGTTTTGACACATGACACAAGAACTACATCAGTAGCCAGGATGGCGGGGCAGGCACGGCATTGGGGGGTTTTTCATGAAAACTCGAGGGTTGGGATGAAGGGTGAACGGCGATGAGAGCAGGGGGACGGCGAGATCTACCGATCTAATCACAAGCCGCGGAGAGCCCAGCATGAAAGTCCCGACACAAAGGGGACATTCCAGATCAGATAAAAGAGAAACGGATTGCTCAAGCGCCCGCGCAATGCCGCAGGATCAGCTGCAGAACAGAACTCTGCCGTGCAGGGTCTGCTTTCTGAGTGGCTCGGAGGATTGTTCGGCTGGAGGGCAATGAGATGATGGTGGGGATTTCAGAAAATGCAAATGTAAGTAGTTAAGGGCTAGAAGGAGCAAAATTACCGAGTAACAAGGAGGAATCACTGATGCCGGGTGTGCGTGATGATCGGAGGCGGATCCCGATGGGCGTTTGGAGTTGCTTGCATTAGGGGGAGGCTTTCGGACGATCCTGTTTGGGAGATCTCTCGTTTTGAGTATCCACCCCCCGGGAGGAAGTTTCTTTCTCTTCTATTCTCCCGTTCCTCTTGCGAGCGGGGTATAAGACTAATTGCCATATCTCGTGTTTGCGTTTCTGTTCTTGCTCTTCATTCTTTCAATCATAACAGATTAGGCCCGGCGCTTTTCTTACTTTACTTTACTTCAGTTTCATTTTGCAATACATTCCTTTCTCTTCATCGTTTGATACGACAGCTTTTGGCATTATCTATTCCACTACCCTCTTTTACAACAAGTTTACAAGACATATCCTTCGCCGAAACACTCTTTTCTATAAATTTTCAACCCTTACGAATTCCAAAATGAAGTGCTTTACCATTGCAACCCTTCTTAACCGTAAATTATTCCATCCTAACTATAGGAAGATTGCTAATACATGCAGTTTCTCTCATCGTCTCCGCTGTCCCCCCATTTGATCCTGCCGGCGCCAAAAATGTCGGAAACGGGGCGGGTGGACAATTTATAGGTGGCCAGTGCCTTAGTAATGCGGATTGCGGAAGTGGATGTTGCGCCAATCCTACTGGAATATGTTCTGGCCCAGGAGCCTCAACGCAAAACGGGAAGACCGGCTGTGGATTCGGTTCCGCTGGGGCCGTCGCCTCCCCAGCCTCCAGCTCTGTAGCTGCCGCTGCCGTTGCCTCGGTAGCTAGTACAGCAGCAGTCGCCGGTACTGCGAGTGCTGGAGGCCCAGCATTCGACCCTGCTGGGGTGAAAAACGTAGGGAACGGAAAGGGGACCCAGTTTATTGGTGGGCAGTGTTTGAGCGCCGCTGACTGCGGAAGTGGGTGCTGTGCTGGCCCATCCGGGATTTGCTCTGGTGTTGGAGCACAAACTCAGGCTGGGAAGACTGGTTGCGGATTCGTTTCTGGAAGTGTAGCAAATGTCGTGAGCTCGATGTCTGCAGCGGTGGCAGCGGTGGCAGTTGCGTCGTCTGCTCCGGTAGTGGCTGCTACCACCCCTGCAAATGGAGGACCACCTTTTGACCCATCTGGAGCAAAGAACGTCGGTAATGCAAACGGCGTTCAGTTTATCGGTGGACAATGTTTAAGTGCAGCTGATTGTGGCAGTGGATGCTGTGCCGGCCCGTCCGGTATTTGCTCCGGAGTAGGTGCTCAAACTCAAAACGGCAAAACAGGATGTGGATTCGTGTCCGGAAATTCAACCACAGAGGCCACAAGTGCTGCTGCATCTGCCGCGCCTGCTGCACCAGCACCCGTTTCAACTACTCCTGCTAATGGTGGCCCTGCTTTCGACCCAGCAGGAGAGAAGAACGTTGGTAATGGCAAAGGGGCACAATTCATCGGCGGCCAGTGTCTAAATGCGGCAGACTGTGGCAGCGGTTGCTGTGCTGGCCCATCAGGTATCTGCTCTGGCGTTGGGGCTCAGACCCAGGCCGGGAAGACCGGCTGTGGGTTTGTGTCGAGCAAGAGACTCATGTTTTTTTAGAGAGTGACTTAAGAAAATGGAGGGAAAAGCGTATTCAAAATTATTGTATAACTAGGCATGTTTTTTAACGTTTGTAAAGGTAGACTATTACACATTTCTGTCAAATAAAAGCGCCGGAAGGCCGTAAGCTGCGCAAATTTACATTTCACACTGTACGTTAAGTGATTATGCTTTCTTTCTGTAGATGTCTGGCATGGTCTTGACATCTATTCCAAGTTCTCTAATGCGTCCTCCCAATTACTCTCAGAATCTGTCTCATCTAACACAGCTAAACTTGTAATGCTGCTCATAAGTCTACAAAAGGCAACTTCATATTCCCACTTGTAGTCATTCCGACTACGAAGAGCATCAAGTGCCATATGCTGGCTGTCTTCTATCTCATTTATATCAATAGCACCGAAGTTTGCTCCCTGGAGAAGATCCATAGTTTCCACGTCTGAATTAAATGCAATATGGTGCAAAATGCTCGATAAATTTCCACCAATGTTCGGATTCTGTTGCAATAAGAGCAGAAGGATGCCATGGCAGTTTATTTTGATGCATTGGACAAGCAAATTATCTCCCGGATTATCTGTAATATCCCAATCACCTCCATGCTCAAACAAAGCTTCTGCCACAGCGGTATTTCCAGAGACTGCAGTCCAATGGAGAGGTGTCATCCCGTCCAAATCTCTGAAATTAGGATTGGCGCCGCCTTCCAGAAGGAGTTTTGCATGTCTCTTGCTGCTGCTATATGCTGCTGCATAGTGCAGGGGTGTTTGATCATATTTTGTCACACAGTCAACTTCCGCTCCGTGCTCTAATAAAACAGAGATTCCATGGGGATCAATAGCAAGAGCTGCGGAATGAAGAGGATATCCCTGATCTGGAGAGCAAACTGTTGGATTTGCGCCGTAATGCAAGAGCAATGATAGGGCAGTGATATCACCCCTTGCCGCTGCAAATGCCATTGCAGTTCTACCATTGGAATCTGTGATATCTATTTCTGCGGTTGAAGATTCTAGTTCTAACTTTAAGTCTTTGTGGACAATACCCAGAATTATCTTGTGAAGAGTAGTGAAGTTCCACCGTTCAAGACATTCCGTATCTGAAAACATGCTTCGAAGTCGCTCGACTTTTTCTCCTGAGAACCGTCCAGATAGAATTTTGTCCCAAGCATTATCAGCTGCCGTCCTTCTCAGTTGTTAGTAAGATAACCAGCTATTTTAAAGAAGGAAGATTTTCAATATAGCAACCCATACCATCTGGAACGATCCTCGAGGAAAGGATCCGCATTAGCCTGTAGTAATAGTGCACAGATGTCCAATTGCTGATAGCTTATGGCATACTTCAGCAGCAACAAATCTGATCAGTAAATTCCACTACATGGAGCCTTGTAAAAACTTACATGAAGTGCCGTGATTCCTGAGGAAAACGATACATCGTGCGGTGAGGCAAGACCATTCTGGAAGAGAAACTTCATTTTCTCAATGTTTCCAGTCTTGGCACAAACAAATATATCAGAGTCTCCTGAAACTGTTCTTTGAGTTTTCAACGAAACCACAGGTCCAGCTAAAGGTGTAGTTGATATCATGAGAGATACCATCCTAGCTAAGAACCATGCTGGAAAGAAGTATGTGACATATATCAAAGGCTGAGATTCTAAGTGACACGATTGCTCGTTACATTTTGGTCTCAAGTTTGGAATTCCAGAATAGCCAATAAAAAGAGACCCAACCACCTGTTCTACAAATGATGGTGTTTTTATTGTTGCCTCTTTGTGGCAAACACAACTACACCAAGCCTTGCAGGGTATTCGTGAGAACTGAGCAGTTCGAATACCAACTGCACTTATGGCAGTCATCTTTTTTGACTCTAAAAGGATGCCCCCATTGTGGCGGAAAGCCTTAGCAGAATCAATTTGATGATTCGAATCTCTGCACACAACCGATTCGGAGATGTTACTCCCCACATCTGTTACATCGTCTCGAATACGAAGATTTGCAAGATTCGTTGAGATTTGCGCTAATTGGTGTAGCTGCTCGGTATGATTTTTGGCTAGTTGATGGCTAAATATCTCTTGCCCAGTAATAGCATTTTCGGCAAGAAAATATATCTCTTGAAGACCTAGTTCAACTCTTGAAGATTTTGTTCTTTGTTGTATATGTCAGCCAATGCTAGGACAGTTTAGAATTTAAAACTCACGCTATCAATGAATTTAGTGTAGTCATAAGATGAAGTCTTAGAGCCCGGATTTCATCTTTCATTTGATTGACTTTTGTTCCAATGCGCAACCAGCTGAGCTTTCTTGGATCTATCAATCGTCGTTTGTCCACTGAGGCTTGTATCCAAAAACTTATCTGCCGTTCCACATCTTGGAGCCTAGGCCGCACGGAATCAACCGACTCAATGAAATGCGAATCTTGCTGCAAAATTGGCCCTTGGGTGAAATGCCTCAGGGAGCGTTCTATGATCAATAGGACGGCAGTGAGATCAGCTACTTCATTAGACAGTGACTGCAAAGCTGATGCAGCACCTCTTAGTTCTTGGGTTTTCTTCAATATGGCACTAACGGCAGCCGCAAAAGTAATTGCCGAAGTTACAATGGATAATGGATCCATTGCTGCTCATAGAATAAAGTAGGAGTGGAATTGGGAATAGGGACTGGGAAAGAACGTCGGTATCGAAACTTTCATAACTCTACCGAAAAGCTATTGCTGCCTAGATTTATAGTTAAATGCCTCAAAAAATAAATTTAAATGCCTTCAAAGATATGTTAGTAATCGGTGGTAGCTGAAAAAGGTCGCGGGGAACGGTCGCTGATGACTGGATGGCATCATTTCAGCCATCAACGCCATGCAGTATTTAGTAGCAAAAACAGGGAAAATTGGGAAAAGCTTATTTTTCTAAGGCGAATTGGAGCCATGCCATGTTCTGAAGTCAATAATAGTAGCCTAAACCATCATGTTAAATAGAGCTAATGGCTAGGATTTACCAAATTTAATATGTACTTACTTTCTTTTGCTGCTTGCCTAAAATTTTTGAAGCTAATTAAAGTGTTGTCGATCTCTTTTGTTTTCGGTATTAATATTTTAGGCATATTATTTATTTCTAGTACTCTACATATAAATGCGTACGAAGACACTCATTCATTTAAGTTCGTGTCCACCTTGTTACAAAATTTCACCCCAATTCTCAAACGTAATAAGTCATTCTTGACCCTCTCCCTCTATGTCAGTTTGTTCTATTCTAGTTTTCTCCAAAGCAGTCTCCTCTTCGTAGCTCTCCTCCATGGCAACCTATTCAAGCTCATCATTCGTCCAGCGAGTCTTTACTACCCTCATTATTCTCATCCGAGCCTTCATTTTCCTGCTCTTGGATAACTTCGAGGATATCATCACCCAATTCTTCTTCTTCCATATCAATGGGACGACTTCCAAAACCGGGATGCTTGCGGCTTCCATATGCCATATACTCGCCATCTGCATCTACTCTAGAGTTGAATCGTCTATTCTTATTCCACAGAACGAGAGAATATGGGACATAGCCTACCGGCTTGAGTGATTCTGTAACCCGGATGATGAGTTCCGAGTACCGACAGCCAAGCTTTTGTGCGTGTAGCTTTAACATGATCTTCTCAGAAGCATCATAATCAGTGTCGGTGGTATTTGGATCGACATCATCGTATTCCAGAAAATTGGCTGCGATAAGAGTAAGACATGCCAGTTCTTGAAATTGAGACAATTCAAGCAGGAATTTGTCGAACTAGCCAAGTATGCGTCAGCAAAAATTCCAATCCAGAGGCATAACTTACTTGTTGATCTGATGGCGTCAAATTAAGATGGAGCTCATATAAGCCAGGGCAACATTGCCGGAGCAACTTCAATTCTCCTGGGGACAGAGGATTGGATAAAAGCTCCATATTTGGCGTCTCAATCAAACCTAGTTTGATAAGGTTGCTGCTGAGTGAAACTACTGACCGGGCCGGAAGAAAAAATCGCCAATGGTCCCACTCCATATGTAGGACCTCCAAGGCTCGAAGATGTTCGAAAAACTCAATCAGATAGAGGTCGAAGAATATTGGACTCCACACTTCAGGACCGGGTGGTTGATTGAGAATAGTGAGGGACCGAAGGTGGTGGAATTGGTTAGGTTGAATGCTTTCGATAAAGGAGAGAAAGTCAACATCGTCTAGTTTCAAATGCTCCAATTGAGAGAAATCCCAAATTCTGGAGCAGCTGTGAGCGGAATGACACCACGGGTAATTGGTAAGTACCAAGTCGCGCAGAGGTGGAAACGGCACTCCGATGGGCGAGAACATGGGAAAGTGCATGTCGGATTGGTTGTTGATATGTAGATAATCCACGACAGGAGAAGGGTTGGACAGCGATGCCGGAGAGGGTTTACAAATCTTCTTTGTCTTATGATCATGTAGCTCGTAAAGAGACATGGTGTTCTTAGTTGCAAAGAGGTGGCACATTTGACTTCTGCGGAGAAATGCGTTTATATATAAAGTCGACAACCTAGAGAAGGCTTCTTGTGTCAGGTGGCTTTGACGATGATCTTTAATCAACCAACTTTATTCTTACAGTCAGCTTTACTTCCTATACCAAAGAAAGATCATTGTGACACGGCCAAGAGAGTACGACTTACGTGGCACGTTCGACATGTGAGCAGTTTTCCAAGAAATGAATTGCCAGTGCCTGGAAATTGACACCGAATTTCACTGGAAGAATGATATCTGTAGCGTGAGAGCGAATGTGCTCCTTTTGGTATAGAAATTAGCAAGGATTTTGGTGTAGGGGGCATAATCGGACCGTACCTGAATTTGAGGGCAGGGGGGGTTCTGAACCTTGATCAACTTCCGTAGAAGTGGATCTTTGGATATGTCAACGCAATCATACACAAACGGCTTGATGATTGCGTCGAACTCATGACACACAGTGCGACAGGATCGTAGCCAATCAAAGAAGCCAGGAACAGATTGGCGTCTATTACAGAATTCTCTGTCCTCTACCTCCTCTTCCTCTTCCTCTTCCACATTAATACGGACCAGCTGCACGCCGTGTTAGAAGATGCATCTCTGATAAAGTCAAATTGGGACTAACTTGGTCAAATACTAAGTACCAAACATCGCCAGATAGGAGCGACTGTGTAGCGGCAACTTCAACCATCGCGTCGAGCTAGTCAACTCGATTTCAAAATTCTTACTGTATTTTGTAGATTCAGTGTACCTTGGCGAGATGGGTTGTTAAAAGCAATTTAATAACGTTGTTATGTACTTCAACGCGTTTGTTGTGGATAGATAGAAAGTAAAAGGTGAGAAGAAATCTTCAAATCTTGCCTTCATTTTCGACGCGCATTTGTGTTAATCTAGCGTCATATCGGCTAGTTCAAATACAAAGCCGAATTCACTGGATAGATCAAACTCTGGCATAGCTTAAAGGAGAAGCGGAAAAGAGAGCAAGCTTGCGTGACGAGTAGGCTTGAACGTAAACAAGCACTAATTATCTCATTCGACATCACCTCTTCGACTATAATTTTCCACATAAACCATTTATCTCCAGGGCTTCTAATGCACCTTCACCACCCTCTTCTGCCTTTATATTCTCGACCCGCTTTCATTTCGAGTATCAAAAATGTTTTACCTCTGGGTATAGCATTCGTCAATTTCGTCAATTTCGCCTTCACATCTCTGACATCCCTCCTCTCCCTGCAGTCACTAAAGGCTCCACCACCGCTCCTGAGATCTTCAACCGTATTATTGTAGAATTGAGAAATTTGCCCTGGGTACTATCAAAGGCATGAAGATATTCTCTTCCATATTTTGACCTAGGAAGAGTACACCCCATCTGCCAAGGATGTCTGTCCATTGACGAACACGTCCCTTTAGTATTTTCTTCTGCCGCTGTTACGATTTTATATTAATTCAAAAACAAGGTACAGAAATGCCACACCGACGTATTTTGTTCAGGGAATTTGAATCTAAGAAATGTTCGAGGGACTTGAAGGAGGAAGAGAGGAGGCGAGGCTAGCTTTATTGCATAGAATCCGATTTTTAAGGGATGAGAGAAACCTTGAATTGTGCCCACAACTAAGACATATTTTTACGGAAATCTCAAAAGCCATACCTTTTGTAGAACGACAGAAAATCCCTCCCCAACGCTCCCAAAACTACAAATTGTCTCCCCTCAACAGCCATCTCTACAAATCGTCGTCCAAAGAACAAGATGTACAATATACTACTTGGTAACAGTCGCTGATGTGGCGACTTTATATTAGCCAAGCTCCAAATCATGGTCCTTGCCAATGAAGTTGCGAACTGTCAAATTTCAATGAATTCTATGTGGAGCACAAGGTAAAAAAAGGGGCATTATGCAAACGTTACCGGAGCGTCATCAGCGAACTTTTGAAAGGATAGTAGATTTTTCAAATGGATAGGTGCGTCAGTAAAACCCCCGGTTCGACAAGAACCTTTGCATGAGGTTGAAAGAAGGTGTGTGCTAGTCTAGTACTTGTATTAAATGGAGATCCACCATTTCGCTAAACCGATTTGGGAAGCGGTTTGCAAGACCACCACAAAGTGCATTGAGTGCTTTCACATTTGTCGTACAATTTCTAACTATTTCTAACATGTATCATATCTTAAAATCCGGTGAACACATGGTCCAGATCACACAACTTGAGAGGAACTGACTGAAATTGTTGTTGGTCAAAATACAGAAAACCGAGATACATGCATTGATATTCCCAAATGCTGGCACGCTAGATCAAACCCTGAAAGACACAAAACATATGCAATTACAGTACTTCATTACCACTTATCCATAGAAGGCTAAATTTCCTTTCAGCTCCTATAGATATTACAACCCAATATCAAAACCTAGGATTTCCTAACCCATCTCACTGATCTCCTCCCATCTATGGTGCTGATGCTGCGCTGTAGGAGGAGCTTCCGCTGGGGACGGCGCTTCAAATGCACCCTGATGCGGTGGCGGAGGTTGTGTCGGGCCATAACCCTGGATGGGACTCACGGCCGGTGCCGGAGGGGTTGCATAACCCGTATTATATTGCAACTGCGGACTTGCTGGATATGCACTGCCCGGGACGGGCATCTTGTACTCTTGCCCAGGAGTCGTAGGATATTGAGTCGGCACAGCGGTATATGCTGGAGCCCCAAAAGCTGGAGCTCCAGGACCACCTTGATAATTATACCCGCCGTTCGCTGGCACAGCTAATCTTCTATTCCGTCGGCGTCTCCGACAAATCCAGCACCCGCATGCAAGAAGGCAGCCTAAAACAATTGCAGCACCACCGACAATGATACCTATTGTAGCTCCTGTACTGAGAACATGTGTTGTGCCTCCTATAGTGAATGTGGAGCTCCCTGATCCTGATCCCGACCCCGACCCTGAATTTCCACTCCCTGGTGTAGAGGTGGCTGCTGGCCCCGCCATAACTGATGTTGTACCTACATTACCTGGGGAATTAGTAGCAGTAGACCCAAACTGGACTGCGGCTGTCGCAATGAGAGATGCGGCCGGAGAAGGGGCACCGTTGACGGCGCAGAGGCCAGAGTATCCTTTGAGCGGGAGCACCCCATATTGTCCTGGCTCACAGCAGAAGAAGTTTTGATTGCTATCTATCGAGTACATGTTCCATGAGGAGTTGGCACAAACGGCAAAATTCTGTACGCTGCTATGGCAGTCGGCGTCTGGAGACGGGTAATATTAGCATTGAACTTCGAGAAAGATAGTATGCCCAGTACGGCATTTTTCATTGTTGGAAGGTCATCGAGGGAATACATACTTGTTGGGCAACAGTATTTGTTATTTGCACCAGAACAAGTTTGCCCACTGGGACAACATTGAGGATTTAAAGCAGTCGAATCTGCATTACATGCTACTGACGCATCGGATGGGCAGGTCGAGCCAGGGAGAGAAAGAGCCCAACCGCCATTATAAGCATCACGCTTCTGTTGTACTAAAGGAGCAAGTCGAAAGGCCTGTTCTTGTGCCTGTGTTGCCACTATTAAACAAAAAGATAGAAGAATTGCAAACATATTGAAATGCAGTTTGGACGTCATTTTCAGAAAAAGGGCGCATGCAAACATGAAAGAAAAGGGAAAGGGAAAGAAGTGGCTTGTAGGGAGGGAAGCAACAAAATGCTTAAGGTTAGCAGCCCAGGCTGTGGCCTACCGCTCTTCCAACAAGGCACGCTGCGCCTTGGAGTAGCCATCCCATTGGATTAAACTCCATGTCACACAAAAAAGGGATAATTGATTCACTTTGTAGCACCGGGACTTTGCTCCTCCCCATGGTATCGAACCACCTGGCCCGCTTTCATTGCAAGATCGATACCAACCCAGGGAAAGGAGGATATGGGAGACTTGATAGGCTGGGCTAAATCTCAGTACGGCTGAGGGACGCCGTATGTCCGAAAGTTGCAGGGTTGTGATTGGTCATTTGACTCGTGGCGCCTGGAGTCCGGAATGTGTACGAAGGTATGCCTTGCGGAACATTGGATTTGGAGCCAAAAACAAAATAAATCATGTGCCTGCAGGGTGGGTTGAAACACTAGCTTCCAATGTGGTGGAGGTCGGTCCTGGTAGTCGATTTAAGACCCCTCTGACCCCACACGAAGAGCCGAGCCTCGTGAGAAAATATATATATGTATATAACATGGTATCACGTGTTATCAAATTCACCATATATCATATTCATAGGAGTCTTTTGAGGTGGCCGAATCTCTCATTAACTGCCCTGACGAGGGCTTAGTCTGATACATCCTCTAGGGACCATCCATTCACAACCATCAAGATCATGAACACAACTACTGCTACTGCATTCCCATGCATCCCAACAAAAAAGGAGATTGAGTGGTGCGAAGAAGTCGCCCGACAAGTGGTGAGTCTATCCTGTCCGCAAAAAATACCCACGGAGCATATACGATACAAGATCCAAGACATCAAAAAGCAAACGCATTCCTTCCGTTCATAAAATCCAAACAGCAAAGCAAGGGGTATTAGAAAGAGTGGAGGTCGATGTTACTCGTGTTCATCGGAAGGCGGCCAACCTCGTAATAAGAAGTGAAATTTGTATTGGTGCATGCACGAATCGCAAATTCCCGAATGGTCCAATCTGATGGAGATAGCAGTCGTCCTCAATACAATTTGACTCCGAGCTGGGTACCTAACGCAGCACTACACAACCCTAGATAGTCTTGGGAGATTTGGAATTCCCCATCTCCACAATGTCATCCACATGATTGCATAGAGCCACAAAAAGGTCAAAGAAAAGTTTACCACCACTCTCCATTTCTGTCTGCATGGTTCCGCTCCTCTTAAATGTCTTACGACATCGAATGATCAGGGCAAGATAATGAGCGCGGAGCCGGGAGTCCGAGTCCGGCGTGTTGTCATAGGCATACCGGGCACTCCGAAGAATTGTAGCGACCTCGATTCCACTCTGCAAACCTTGCTTTTTGAGAGCAAGGCGCTTGAGTTCCTCCAAGCCATACTTCTCCGCCGCACAGTATATGACGGTATCCCTTAAAAGGTGTTCTCCCACGCTGGGAATAAATGTTGTAGCCTCGACGGATCCGCGGCCACCAGGGTTTTCAGGATTTGGTGAGTTCACTGCATCTTCGAGCTCCCAAGAGTTTCTGCGCTTGTCGTGCATCAAGCGGGGGTAGTAGTCGCCCTTCTGTAATAAAATCAGTCAGCAGGTGCGTCAAAAGTGTAGCATGAACAGTATAGACGTACGTATAGATACTCGAGGACACATGAAAAGATTTCGGGTTCCTCGTCTGGAAGATCAATCCTCTTGCTCTCTGCCTCAAGGTATTGGCTTCTACAGGCCGCCGCAAAAAACGGCGACAAGGAGAGGACATCCTCGTGGGCTGCAAAGAGCCGCCCTTCCCTACCGACATTAAAAGTAACTATCGGTGAGGTCAGAGTACTGTTTGCGCACGCATTAGTATCCCTCAATGGCGTTTGCGACAAACAGGCAACATACCTCCCAACTGGGGGACTCCGATCGAACGACTTCTGCATTTTCGACAACTTCGCGGCATCCTTATATGACTTCTTCGACTTCACAGCCTTGTCCACACGGTCGGTCGATCTGAAAGAGCGCTTGAACATGGTTGCGGTGGATGGTTTCTTGACGCGGAAGAGAGCCTTATCTGGATGGTGGGGAAAGTGTTGAACGAGTGACGAAAGGAGCGTGAGGGAGAAAATTTGACGCACAAAAAGATTGACAGGGCCCTGGAAGAAATCTCGAGATATTCAAAGAAAGTCTTGAGATTCTTATGTATTTTGCGACCCGAATGGTGTGGTGAGGAAGGAAGAAAGAAACGGAAGAAGCGCGAAGTTCGTAGATATATATGCCGCCATGCCTGACTGCCTGGGCCGGATGGCACGTGATGAGCTTGAAGCCCAATCGAGAAATAGAGTCATGTTTGTATTGGAGTCTGGCCAGGTTACAAGGGAAGTAAAGGCCGAATTCTTGAGTATTATTCGTCCATTTCTCCCGCAACTCCACGTCATGTTGATGCCTTGGCCTGGCCAAAAGCAAAAGAGGCCGCCGGAAGTAGGCGAAGCAACAAGCGAGTCCAGGGGTAAATGCCACATCATTGGTAGTACAGTATGCCGGGTGACAAGTCACTGGATTCGAGTCATATATAGCAGTCAAGAGCTTTCGACTATATATCTAATAAGACTTGAGCATGACATATAAATGTTGGCATGTCCTTCTCATCGCCTACCTTTATGACATATACAATCGGATGCGTTAAGTGGATGCCAGAGAACATCACCCAACGCATATTCAAGCCTGACTATAATGACACATGATTAGGTGTTTGAAGGAAAGGGATGATCAAGGAGAACTGGGCTCAAATAGAGACAAGTCATGCCACCTCGAGATCTCAACAGGTTTTGAAGGGAGATTCCACCTTTAGAACCCCTATTCATTAAGCGAACGACTAGAGACTAACTGCTTTCCCATACATATATCCCGCTGTTCTTGCCTTCATCGCCACATAGCGATACTTAATATCATGATCGAAACAGATCTCTCACCTATCATCATCTTGGGTCTTAGGTGCCTGATGAAAGCTGCCACTACTACAGTTGTCTCTCTTCCCTACGCCGCCCGTTCGTTGACCCGCTCTATGTCACCTTCCATACTCGGATCGTTTATCCCAATGTCTGTAGCTGAGAACTGGTCAGCTGGGTCCCTGTATATTGGCACGAAATTGACGCAGATCGAATAACTCCGTGCAGCAATGAAGACCGCAAATGGCACGTCCATTATTCCCGCGGCGGAATTGAAGTTTTCGGCAGCCGCGCTCAGCAGTGGCGGAACACACTTCACCTGATACACCCACAATGATAAAATCAGAGCCTTGCTTTCTGTATTTACCCAAACCACCCATACCGAGAGCAAAGATAGTTGGAAAACAGATTGATTTAAAGGAAGGCGTGATATATAACATCAACATCTCACCTTGAAAAGCGTCTTATTTTCCAAAACACTAGAACCAAACGACTTTTCGTACTTGAATCACCGACTTTTCAATGCTCCACCAATACGGCGCGGATCTACGGGGTAAAGTGCCAAGAGTCGAAAGCGAAAGTCAAAGTCAAAGTAAAAAATTTATAAACCTGCTCTCGCCCTCTGATTTACACTAATAAATGTGACCTTGTCAACTGTTAAGGTGTCCTGGATTTAATTATTCATTATTAACTACAGGGCAGTGAGTTTAGATAATAGCGAATGAGGACATCTCAGTTCCATCAAACCATGAGTAGTCGTTAACCCATGCACTACCAACGCGCATGTAGATATTTCTATCCTCGTTCAGGTGTAGAAGAGCAAGGCATCTTGCTTCAGCTGGCCTAGCAGACTGTCTATATTCGTCCCCAGACCAAGAATTCTTGCTCTGCTCCGTCATAACTGGCATACACCAGATTTGCGTTAGGTATCTCCTGTCGGCGTTATCAGGAAAGTAATATCCGAGAGCTTTGCTTTTAGCTAGATTAAATAATATCTGACCCCCTTTTTCTATTCCTTGCGGGGCTTCATTGCTCTCCAAGTCACTTGGGTATGCCCGTTTCAGCTTCGCTCGAACGCTCAGAACTACTTCTTCTACAGCCCCAAACCCTCCGAATGTATCCGCCCCGCTGGTCCTCTCGGCAAAACCTTCAATCACCAACATATCTGTCTTAACCTCGCGATACTTTTGGCCGACCTGTCTGACATGAAAGTCACAGGTCCCATTTATGGCAGCCCAGCTCCAAGATGGGGCGCGGGTTCTTCGCAAGTCTGGTCGTAAAGCAGTGGAGTTAGGTACAGACCAGAGGAGTCCGTTGTGCAAGTCGTGTGCCCAGAGTCCGCTAATATATCGGTCGTTGATGGATAGTGCAATAGCGCGAGCAATACCGGAGATTGCAGGAAAGATATCGGAAGGTTGAGTAAGAAAACAATTGCCGTAGAGAGTAACAAGATCATACCAGGCGCCATAGAGTTCTATAAGCTCATCTCTTGTTCCAGGAGCGATGGAGAAATCAGCATCTCCTGATGAGGATTGTCGGGCCTTCGCATTAAATTTTCTTAACCCGAACAGAGTGTCTTCAAGTAAATCCTCTCCTTTGATACCATCAGAAAGGGCAATCATCTCTGGCATCCGTTCAGAGGCTTCTGCTATCCTACATTTCCAGCTCATTTGCATTGATGAGAATTGCAGTTTTCGTGGGGAAAGTAACCGTTCTTGGAGAACCCACGCGCGCTGCCATAGCGGCGGCCGTGGAGAACCTCTGAAATTTTTGACAGGATCAGGATCCCAACTTTGGGTTGGTCGGAGAAAAGTTTGCTTTTGGCTATTCAGAACTCTATTTGAGAATCGTATTGATATAGGACATGGAGTCAAAGGCAAGATATCCCGAGCCAAGAAGCATCCTCCATTTCCATCTGCGGCGCTCACGGCCGCGATGTTGAAGAGTGCATTCATGTAATATTGTCCCATTTTTGAGGACTCAGCATGCCAGTCATCAATACTATCTTGGATAATGCAAAGCGAGTCAATCCAGAGGTAGCGAACTGACATCTGTCTTATGAGGACTACTGCATCACGAAATGTTTGTGATAGGTCTTTCATGGAAATTGATCTGACTCTTTCGTCAAGAGTCGCTATGGTTGTGGTAATAATTTGAGCGCGGCCCCAGACATGACTTAAAGTTGCATATGGCCCATGAAGACCATCTGAAGAGCAGAGAGACAGACCGGATGAACTCATTTGGCACTCTACATCGAGAATACGGGATGGGAGGGCAGGGGAGGGCAGGGTAGAGCTGGTGCAAAGTGCATGAGTTGTTAAGCACTTGTGTAGCCACAGATTTGCAAGCTTGAAGTTTTCTTCGCAGCCTATGTTTGGGTGATTGTTTGTAGCTTTCTGTTCCAGAAGATCATTCAGTTCAGCTGCCAGAGAATTAGTACCAGTTTCTCTAGAGAAGATGTTTACTTGCAATTGTATCTCAAAAAATCAAATGAAACTTTCACGTCATGGATTGGAGTCTTCACACAAACTTCTAGCCCTAACATAGACGAAGCCCCATTTGTGCGTGTGCTGTGTCTTATTTCAACACTTCCCTCCAGACCGGGCTCGATTAAAGAATATCCACGTTGGAGCAGTACGTGACAAATCTGACGGCAAAAATGGCACCCGGTGTTGGAGGAATGGAAGAGAGCTTCCAGGCTCGGGTGTAAAGAGTAGGCATAATAATCTGGATTGCATAAGGCGAGAGGGGAAGTTGTGAAGTCGATATTGCGACACTTGTCACATAACATTACTGACTTATAATACTCATATGATGAAATAAAATTTAATATGCAAGCTTCGAGTTTGATTCTGAGACATTTGACGGCGCGGCTGATATTTGAAAATTGGCCAGCAGCGAACGAAGTGTTGGTGCCTATTCGACATTGTAAAAAGGAGCCGGAATTGACACGTGCCGCAACACCAAATTATTATACATTTACCAAATTTTCCCTTAGCCTATCTTCTCTTGAAGTACATTGCGAGGAATTTACAAGACACGTAGTGCTTTGATTCCTATACAGAGAAACGTCATGCTCAGGGACAATTTCAGTCTTACGAACATTTTAGAACATTCGTACAGGTACCAATTTCAGCCAATTCTTTTCATGCCGGTGGTAAACTCCTCCCTAGGGGCAATCGCAGACCTTCCATAGCAAGGCTGCGCCGAACCTGTGAGCACGGACACAACCCTTAGGCTAACTCGTAAAGCAACTAATTAGGTCAGGCAAAACAACAAAGCATAGCATCGTTTTCAACCTATAGAAACTGCGATAGATTGCACTTGGATTTAAAATGCTTATCAACGGCTCGGTGGATGTATTAGACTATCCGAATCATGATCTCTCGAAGACAACGACTAATAAAAGCACTGCCGACTGGTTCATGATTCTCATACCGAAACTCCTGCCAGGATCCTTTGCGGAATCTAATCCGTGCAAAGCTAGGCCCTGCTCACCTCGCAGAAGAACGACGCCCAACCGAATAATAGTAGCATAGCGTGCAATGGACCAGGAAAGTGAAAATTCTTACCGAAATCTAGGCCAAGTTCCTGTATATAAAGCTTTTTCATGCGCAGCGCAGCAAGTGCAGCATGTTTACTAACCGTCAGACGGGCCTAATTACACTGTTCTTGTTAAGTTTGCGATGACAAAGAACGATAATCAAGGTGAATACATGTGAGCCGGGCTGATGACTAAATGCATGAGGCATAAAAGTGCGAAAAATGGATATATAATATACCACTAATCGTACGACTTATCATATACTATGAGTTTCTTCAACTGCGAAATAGATGGTACGATTATTGCCCAATTCCAATTATGATTTTACAGCTGCTATCTATAGTACGTTAAATTGAACCCATTGAGAAATTATATATTCAGTCTTCCAGCTATTGTCGAGCTGAGCTTGCTTCCTTTTAAAAGGGAGGCGGAAAATATAGGTAATTATAGTGATCCTTTGTCCCGCTAAAGTCATTGCAATGCTATACGCAGACCAAAACTCAGGGCGATAGCGGCGACACCCATTGCGACGGGCCAGGTTCCAGTCACAAAACCTCTCTCAGCGCCCGATTTGCCACTAGCGGAAGATGTAGTTGATGGGGGGGACGGACTACTTCCAACTGAACCCCCTCCTGTTGTAGTTGCAGTATTCGCATTGGTAGACTGAGAAGGGCCAGATGAACCAGTCGGCTTTCCAGCAATCTATCTAAGATTAGCACTGCTTTTTGTTTAAGGTTATAAGTCCATACAATGGTTGCAAGCTGCTGCGCATCTACGGTAACGTTGTTTCCAACGCAAAGATTCGGTAATACTCCAGTTTGATCTGGCTCACAGCAAAAGTATTTGGTATTTTCACCGGGTGCTCTTGCATACAGAGTCCAAGAGCTATTAGCACAACTTGGAGCCAAATCTACTACTGAGCTGCAGTCCACCGCTTTTCCACAAAGTTAGCATATAAATCTTGAAGTTTTCAACATCAGGTTGAGCCAAAGGGACAGACAGAGGGATTTATGTCAGATATACATACCGCTAGGACAACAGTAGTTCCCTGAACTTACGCAAGTAGTTCCCGTTGGACAGCAGCCGTCCGGACAGCAAGTTGCTGAGCCGCAACTGGGTGCGTAGCTAGGACAAACTCCATCCTCACCGGTGGCGGGTGTCATGGCGAAGAGCGAGACTCCACCAACGAAAGTTGAGCGCCCTTCAAGATTCTGTGGTATAGGCTGTGCGTATTGGAAGTTGCAGAGTGCCAGGCTTGCCCAGGAAGCAAAGAAGAAGGCGCGAAAGCATAATTTGATAGCCATTGTAATAGTCACGTGAGTCTATAAAACTTATTTTGCTTGAGTGGTTTGCTAATTTGACAGAGAGAGGAAGCTGAGGATCTTCAGTAAGAATTGGGGGGTTTTATCCTCTATGAAGCATCTGCTGGTTATCATATTCTTCTTGGCAGCCGGCGTTTATGCTTGTTGCCAAGAGAGATTATCATTTCTTAAGCTAACAGTCAGGGTCCTGTCATTTCATAAACTTATTCGGCGTCCACTAAAATGCCAGCAACTGAGATGCTTAGTGTCGGACTTAGCATGGTGAAGCTCCAAATAGCAGAAAGCTGAAAATATGAGCTTCTGTTGGTTCGTTTATACAATTTCCCCTGAGTTAACTCCGATATCTCGCTTAACCGAGTCTCGCCCCCGGACAGCAAGCTGAATATTGACATGATAAACCAGGAAAGACTTCCGCATTAAGCAGAGTATAAAACAGTCTCTATGGTGAAAATTTCTGCAGTGCTACCTAGCAGATCCAATTACATTGATCACGGGGGATTGAAGCACTTACTAGGTGGAACCTCGTAGTTGCATTTTTACAGCACTCCATATCGGTAAGCACGCCGGGGATCACGAACAGCGGGCCACCTATGCGATGTTTGAGCTTGCTTATCTGTCAGACTGCCAAGCATTCATCATGGGAGTTTTGGAAAAGCTGGAGACCTTCCCTAAGCGTAGCTTCCTTCTACATAACCTGATACAGGGATAGCGTAGATACCATCAGCGACTGTCTATGACTGTGTGCTCCTGGAAACAAGTGCAGCGTCACGTTCAAACTTACGGCCATCGCTACCAAGCATATTTTTCTCCCTGATAAAACCTTCTCGGGATATCTGAGAGATTCTCTTCTTCCTCTTAGCTGGATTCAGTTAGAGTATATGCTGTCTTCCTAAATATACCAGGATTGATCTATACATAATCTAAACTATTGGCATTGAGATACATCCAGGAAAAATATATTCCTCACATCTCTTTAAAAAGGTCCAAATCATAAAAACATCGCCAACTCACTGGGAATATCGTAAATCGGTTTGCGATGAGTACCATATATTAACCCTAAGATAGAGTGCATCAATTTGATGAACTTAGGTTACGGAAACAGACAACTTATGATTATACCCCTCAGCTCCTCCCTAGATATCGGCTAAGTTTCAGTTACTGGGCTAGATTTCGAATTTGCGAACTTCAAAACACGGCTTACAAATTACCAAGTTCCCTGAGTAAAAGGTTTTTATTCAAAGCAATGAATGTATCCCAATAGAAGTCACTGTTGCTAGTCTTCGGTCGACGGAGGAGCAAATGGTAGAGCCAAACATCATAATGAACACTACTCCCACATTAACGAGGCCTGAACCCCAATCCATATCCGCCCTCACCCCCATATTCTTCCATCTCTCTTCTCACCCTCTCATCTTTCTCTAGCTCCTGCCACTTTTGAATAGTACTGGGCCACAACCACCTCTGCATCGTATCTATCACCAGTTCTAATACGACCACTACAGCCAAGGCCGCTACAAGAACACCCCACCAAACGGGGTCTTTTCCAAAACGTTCTGAGAAACCATGATAAACAGCGTATGGAGACGGGCTAGGACTGTATATTGCTGAAAGAAACAGGTTCCAAGCCCACCAGCCAAATATTGTGATAAAAGCGGAAGCAAATGGGATCCAGGTCTTATGATGGTATTGGAGAATTCTGAAACCATTAGAAGGCTTAACCAAAAGCGGTAAAGACGTTAAAAGACTTACAATAACTTGAAATTGATGAAAACAACACATATTGAAAATGCTAAATCTCCTATGGCGAAGAGACTCGGGTCCCCAGTCGAATCTGCTACTCCGTAAAGGCCATATATCATAAAATAGATGATTTGGGATTCTACACCAGCCATTACCATACACCAGGCATATTTTTTCATATTGAATCCTCTACTTTCCTGCCCATATCGGTATAACTCTGGTACAGCTAAAAGAGTTGCAGCTGAGAGATCCTGATCAAAAACACCAGGAATTATAACACAAAGAGAGCTAAATAACGTGTTCCACACGGTAAGTGAGTCCATCTCATATAATGAAGTCCCTGTATAGCCGTTCCACCGTTGATACATGACTTGGACTGAGTAAAAGAGAATTTCTTTCCAAAAAGTTTGCAAAACGAAGTAGCACGTGCGGGTATAATTCCAATGCCCATGAACGAAGAGGAGCCGTTGGAGAAATCGGAACTGGGCAATAGAATAATCAGCCACTCGGGCTGCTTGAAGTCCTTCTTTACCGCTGATTCCCACGCCAACATGTGCTTCTTGTAACATGGCAATATCGTTTCCCCCGTCTCCTATTGCAAGGGTTATGGACCCTCGAACTTTTCGTCGAATATTCGTTACCATCGCAGCTTTCTGGGATGGCGATGCTCTACAGCATATAACTGAGTCGGCACGGAGTAGAAGCTGATATAAAATAGCCATTGTTGACTCCTGACCATGGATGTCAGCCAAGGTCTGTCCATCCACAACCACCACAGCATGCTCGATTCGGCCAGTACTAATATCACTCAAAGAGTGAAGGATCTGCCCATGAACATCTCCTTTCAAGACTATGATTTTCGAATCACTTTGACAAATCTTTGCTGAATGTGCAATGTTGATTGCAGTTTCTCTTTTATCGCCAGTAAGCATCCAAACTTTAATCGCTGCGCGCTGGAGTTTCTCAATTGTCTCTGGCACGCCTTTTTGTAACTTGTCCTCGATGGCCGTGGCCCCGGCGAGTTCTAGGTCGCGCTCAATAATCTCTCCAGCAGCCTCGATCAATTCTTGCCGTCTCACAAGACTGGTTGTAGCGTCTTGATATATCTTCTTCCAAGTCAAATATTCTTCCTCGCTCAAAGAGCGATAACCATACACAAGAGTTCTTAAGCCCTCTTCTGCAAATTCATCGACGTCCTCGAAGCAAGAATCTAAAGGATCAGATCCTTCGGGACTGACCAGTGTAGATTTGACTAAGTAATTGCTTTTGGGCTTCGAAATATCACCTTTTGGGGCAACTTGATCTGGTTGACGAAAGATCTCCTCCACTGTTGGTGCTATACTCTTGAAAGGCCCCATTTGTGATTTGTATGGTGTGGAGTGACTAGTAAGTCTTGGCCGAAGGACTGAGTCAGCGCCCTTGCAATACAGGCATATGGTACCATCAGGAGATTTCATAACAACGGACATTCGCTTTCTATTTGTGCTAAACTCAATGACATCGAGTATTTCATAAGTCTCCGATACTGGGGTGCCAGAAGCTAAATTATAATTCACAAGAGTGATCGAATGAGCAGTTCTATCGACAAGAACCAAGCCAAGCTCTTGTGCTGCTTTGACCAAAGCAAATTCATCAGGGGAAGCTGCTTGGAAATCGATTTCTCCGCCGCTTTGAACCTCTGGGAAGCAGGTATGACAGACTGCCATAGATAAGATAAATCGATGAGCTTGTCGTGCTAGTCGTGTATCTGGATTTGATCGAATATAGTCTATTAGTTTATCAGTACCCAGCTGTAGCTTTTCCAGTTTTAAATCGGATGTCGGGAGAGATCCAGGAGGGGAATTTGAGAAATCATAGGGCATTTGAGAGGAGGTCCGATCCATCAGCCCCTCCACCTTCATCGCTGGGGTGCTTTTGATATCTACTAGCTTATGCACTATCTTTTCCTCGCTCTGTAATCCTTCAACAATCCCATGAGGAATTTCGGTTTTTTTTTCGATGTTGTGTCTCCAAACACGAGAACCCATGCTCATTTTTCGAAACCTCATAATATTTTCTGTTAGAGTACCTGTCTTGTCAGAGAATATATAATTGATCTGTCCGAGATTTTCATAAATAGTTTGAGTATTCGACACCATGGGCGTGTCAGAAATTGGATCATACATCTCGACGTCTTGAATTAACAAGAACTGGGCAAATTTGACAATCTCAAGGCTAACATAGAGAGCCAGTGGGATCAAGTTATTAAACTCGATAATGAAGGCAATGAGGACATCTTCTAGAGGCAGATGGGCATTCGCCAAGTACCAAGCCTTTGATTCAAACACCTTTGCCCAGATTTCATATCCTGCGGTGCATCCAGCCGCAAGCAACAAAACGAAGAGCGTAAGAATTACAACAACTTTATTTGTCTCTTTTTGAAGAATAGGGGCTTTCGCTTGAGGATTCCTGTTTGCGTTCATTCGAATCTTACATTCTTCGCCCGTATTAACAATTATCCCTACGGCACTGTTCGTATTTCTCAACGCGCTGCCACGGTAGACGACATTATTTAGCGTTAGAGGTACTGTCTTTCCTCCAATCGTAACCTTTCCGTTGAAATCGTAAAGGTTTAAATTCGGATCTTCGGTTGAAAATTCGGCCCGACATCTTGACAGATCTTGTAAGGTTTTGCAAGCATTACTGAGAATGGTCAGAGGCTGTCGGCTTTTGAGATTTGTCTCCCCATCTAACGCCATAGTTTCGACGTATGCAATCCCATTTCGTCCTTCAACATGGAGAAGAACAATATCAGCTGGGAATTGATCGTCTCGCTGGAGTTCAATAATATCTCCAACGTTTAGATCGATCCATTTGACAGTTGCCCAGGGATCAGATTGAGAGATAGAGGACTCTCCGTCTTCAAGACGTGCCTTGCCATTAAATCTAACAGCGATCGTTTCGATGATAACTTCCTTAACACGGGTCCAGTTTTTAGATCTCACACAACTCCAAATCTGGGTGGCAAATCTTTCAAGCGAATGTCCTCCGCATCCTTGACGTCTATCAGGTCTAAATCCATATAATACGCGTGCCTGCCGCCTGTTCTCTGCTCTATCTCCCCTATAGCGCCGATAATCGTCGTACCCTTCTCTACCCATACTAAAGCAAAGAAAAAAAAGAAGAGGAAGAATAGTGGTGTATGTACCAGTAGTGCTCAATCCCGGTATTAATTGTAAAATTCCAGTAATGAGAAAGTAGAAGTTGGCAGCCTTTGAAAACTGAAACCAGAGTTGGTGAGGGAGAAAAGTCCAAATTGTGTAACGACTTGATCGTATGGTATTACTGATATATGGATGGCCTGTCCTTTCATCGATAAGAGGACATTTCCTTGACGCATCCAGCTCGATATGGCGCCCGTCGATGGTCTGCGTAAGTCTTTTCCTTCGGAGGATTCCATGAATGATATACTCTGTATAGCAAAAATGGACGGTTTGCCGGATCATGCCCTCCTGCTTCTGGATCCAAGACTCATTTGGAAACGATACCGCATCATCTGCTGGGCCAGAGCCAATCCCCCCCGCTCCCTTCTCATTTGAGGTATGCATGGGTATGATGGTATTTACCGGCCGTCGAAAATGTGCAACATCACGAAGAAGGCTCTTTCACTTTCCTCCATGTTGAAGATGCTCATTTTTGCATGTTAAAGAGCGTGTTCACCTTTTTCGAGAAGCAAAACCGGTTGTCGCGATCCATCACGAGAGCGTGTTATACCCGGCAATCAAAGGTTTCCGCGTGGCCAATGATTGCGGCATTCTCACCCGCCGACTGACCACTTAGATTGCCTATCTCGCCGGAAGATAACCAATGACACCATTGTACAAATACACGGGGGGCAATTCGGCGGTCCCCTTTTGCGCAACGCCAACACTTGCTCTGGCGCTCGTGATATATACGAACTCTAGGTATGAGGTTTGGCATTCAGAGCATCGAGTGGTCATGTCTCATTGCGCCGCAAGATAAGAGGGACAAATACCGATATCGAAACCAACCTACCAAATGAGGCGGAATCAAAGAGGATGATGTTCTCTGCTTAGGGAGCATCTTCGGTACTGTAGCCAAACACGTCGTGCCTTGGAGCTAGTGCTGATACATAACTGCAGCCCTGCATCGCGGGATGAGAACTCCCTGGTCAAGATGGTGGTCGCAAAAAGCAAAAATCAATAGATCAGGCAATCAAGGAACGAAAAAACATGCAATTTTGTTCCATTTCGCGAAATACCTTGCGTCTTCTAGCCAGGCACGGCCGTGCTCAACCCATTCTCGTGCCGCTTGCCTGGTCTGGCCCGCCCGCGCTGCCCTACGACTTAAGTAGCTCGTAGGAGTGAAGTTTAGACCTACCACAGCCATTGCGAACTCCAATCACTACTCGTGCTGAAAGAAGAGCTCATTCCAGCCTATCAGCTTCAAAGAGCTCCAGGGCATGTTTCTGAGCGACCTTCTCAAGCTTTTAGTGAAACATAGAGGATGACTATAGGTTAAAACCGCTATGTCACCTCCACCCTCCACACAGCCTTATCAGTTCAAGTGAGGGTTCGGCTGCGCACTACGAAGGTACATACTCGTAACATTATTAATACAACCCCGCAAAATGCTTACAGTACAATGCTTCCCCCGTGCTTTCAAATCATCCCATAACCAGTTGGCTCTAATTGATTTCCAAGTGATGCGTGATTACACATTCTTCTCAATAGTGTTGAGCCTGATGGACCTTTAATTTGACGACATGAAATACTGTCAGGGCCCTTCAAGAATGATGTCTCAACAGATTTATCGTCACAGGAAAAAGAAGAATCACGAAAATGAACAACCAAGCAGCATGGATCAATTCCAAAGGAGAAGAAATCAAAATTGGCCCTGCAGAAATGCCAACACCTGGACCGGGGCAACTAGTCATTGAAGTATATTTCTCTCACGAATTTATTTGTCTTAAAACTGTTCCTAAGGAGGTGGCCGTCTAGAATCACGCAGTTGCTCTTCATCCCGGAGACTGGAAGCTTGCAAAAGGCAAAATCCCTATCCCACTGAAGTATCCTGCCATTCTTGGAAGTAGGTCTGTCTCCATATTTCAATTTGATAGCTACTGATGGAAAAAGATTATGTTGCAGGATATGTGCACAAAGTGGGAGAGGGAGTAACGAGATTCAAGGAAGGAGATAGAGTATTGAGTATGAGTGCGGTAGCATTGCGTAATGACCACCGTTTTGGTAGCCATCAGCAATATACTCTATCAGTAGAGATATTCACTGCACATGTCTGTCGAGCCTTTTGTCTTCATCGGAAGCCTATGAAGACAATATTCTGATTTGCTATTTAGATTGGCGATACTCCCTTTGAGAGTGCAGCGTCCGCATCAAGTGTGTACGCAGCGATGTCCGCTCTCGTTCTCCACTTGGGTCTGGAAAAGCCCTTAAAAGATGCTCAACTTAAGGGGGAAAGTGTTTTAATCTGGGGTGGGGCTTCATCGATTGGATTTTACGCCGTGCAGATTGCAGCCCAGGTACTTTTCAAGTTGTACTCAAATAAAAACAAATAATATTGTATTAACTTATGTAGGCTCGATACAAAGTCGTCACCACAGCATCAGAAAGGAATCGAAATTTGGTGAAAAGTGCTGGTGCATCAGAAGTCTTGGACTATCACTCCCCTACTATCTTCGAAGATCTACTTGCTCTAGGACCTTACAAAGCGATCTTTGGCGCCTCAGAATCAGCTGCAGATCAGGCTGTTATGGGCAAACTACTCGCCGCACAAGGAGGAGGAACTTTCCTAAGCTCCATTGGCGTTCGACCTGGCGTCGTTCTTCCCAGCGGTGTAAAGGGCTTCTTTGTGCAATATATGGATGACTATTTTAAGCCTGAGAATGCACAATACGTAAAGTGGTTATTCTGGGAGTATCTGGAAGGAGGACTTACAACAGGGAATTTGAAAATGGGAGAAGTGGAGGTGTTAGGTGGGCTGGAGACTTTAGCTGAGGGATTGGGTATGCTCCAGGCTGGGAAAGTCGCAGGAAAGAAATTGGTCATTAAGCCAAATTTGAAATGAAAATTTGTTGTAATTCATTGAGAAACGCTTTCGAAGATTGTAATTAAAGTATGATATCAGAAGACAACTTCGTTGTAATAAAGAATAACCAAAAACTTTCCAAATTTTATATTATAATACACATAGTAGATACTAACTAGAAATTATGGAGGTGCTATTGATCTACTTATCATATATATGTACGTAAGTGAATGTAGATCCCAAAACGACTAGGAAAGAGTTACTTCGGTCGCAACGCCGTAGTCTGGCTCTAACTACAGTAGGAGTCCTAACCTTCACCCACTATTCACCAAAACACTTCAACTCGAGTCAGCTTAAGAAGTTCAACTTTTACCAACAGCAACAAAAAGAAGTCTGATAATTGTGTAAAATTTAGATATTAATCACGTGATTATTTTTCCTGCCGATAATAATCCCATCTCGGTCAGCTCTTTTTTACCAGCACCTCAGTTTTCCACTCCGCTCAAATTCTCGGAAAATCATCAACAAGTCGAGAAATCGCTCTTCTCCCTCTTTTCGGCCCGTTCTGGTACCAAGACCGCTGGAAGGTTCTGCACTAGATCTTCACCCGGTATGCCGTGCATTACATCACTGCTTGCTGGACGTTGAAGTGCGGGGCAGCGGGGCAGCGGGGTTTGGACAGGCCTGTCCTGTTACTGCACTGGCTCGCCGCTCGCCACTCCGCACTGTGCATGCAGGTTCATTTCGTAGAATCAAGGATTCTTAAGCATCAGCAGCCAGCCGCCGAATTAATGCTCCCATTTTACGTTCCCAAAACGAAGATTCGGCATCTTTTGCCTTTGTCGGGCCTTCTTTGCCTGCTCTGCACGCCTTCTGATCTCAGCCATTCCACGCTTAACCTTCCTGGGATCCCTTAAGCTCATATAATTCTAAAATCAGGAATTGATCAGCAGCAAGAAGTCCAGGTCTTGGGTGCAAAGCGTGGGTGTTAATGCTCGCCAAGATGACGAAGCTTCCGTGGGCAAGTGACTTGTGCTTTTACATAAATCCTCTTTCACCACTCCTTGCATTTAATCTTTGGTTTTGGAGCTTGTCTCTTTCTTTTCTCTTTATTCATTATCAGATATTTTGGAAAAGAAGGAAAATGATCTTTTGGGCGGGTCTCGCATCAGCTGCACTTCTAGGCGTGGCGGTCTATGGGCAAACATCAACTATAAACCTTGCACCGGATTCCACAACAAGCTACAGAGCCATATTCACAGTACCTTCGGATGCAGACAATAGCGTGCCATTAATCCCAAATATCAATGATCCCGAAGCTATCAGTGCTCAGGATGTTTGCCCGGGCTATATGGCGTCCAATGTTGTTCGGACGCCTTATGGCTTGACAGCGAGTTTAAACCTGGCTGGCAGTGCTTGTAATATTTATGGAACCGATATTGAATCGTTGAATCTCACTGTTGAGTACCAATCATCAGATCGGTTACATATTGAGATTATCCCAAGCTACGTGGACTCATCTAATAGTTCATGGTATATCCTCCCCGAAGAATTGATTCCCAAACCTACCTTCGATAAAAATGCTATCTCCACTCCGGATACAGATTTCAATTTCATTTGGAGTAATGAGCCCACATTCTCCTTCACAATTGTGCGCCAATCTACGGGAGATACCCTTTTCTCCACCATTGGATCCAAACTGATATTCGAAAATCAATTCATTGAATTTGCCAGCTCTCTGCCCGAAAATTACAATCTGTACGGCTTAGGAGAAGTTATTCACGGTTTTCGAATGGGTAATAATTTTACTCGTACCTTCTACGCCGCTGATGCGGGGGATCCCATTGATGGCAATATTTATGGAAACCATGCTTTCTACTTAGATACTCGATATTACGAGGTGGACGAGGAGACTGGTAGTCTAACGTACGCTCCGAATGCCACAAATTTGAGTTCTCAATACGTTTCATATTCACATGGAGTGTATATGCGAAATTCTCATGGCCAAGAAGTGTTGATGAGACCGTCAAATATCACATGGAGAACTCTTGGAGGCAGTGTTGACCTGTTCCTATATTCCGGCAAAACTCCAGAGCAGGTCACGAAAGCATACCAAACGAGCACAGTTGGACTTCCTGCAATGCAGCAATATTTTACCTTTGGTTACCATCAATGCAGATGGGGATATACTAATTGGTCTGAGCTGCAAGATGTTGTAGACAACTTTAAGAAATTCGGAATCCCACTTGAAAATATTTGGTAGGTCCTCTGGAGCTAACTCTTGGAAGCTCGTCTAATAAACCACAGGACCGACATTGACTACATGAATCAATACCGTGATTTTGAGAACGACCAAGGAAGGTTTGGCTACGCTGAAGGAGCACAGTTTCTCTCTAAGCTCCATGCCAATGGCCAGCATTATATCCCAATTGTTGATTCTGCAATCTACGTTCCAAACCCCGAGAATGCAAGTGATGCGTATCCGATTTTCAACCGCGGGAATGCAAGCGATGCTTTCATGCTGAATCCCGACGGAAGTTTGTATATAGGGGAGGTATGGCCCGGTTATACCGTGTTCCCCGACTGGATTGGTGCAGTTCTTAACGGGACTGGAACCTTTGACTGGTGGACAAATGAGCTGTCTATTTGGTACAAGAACATTTCCTTTGACGGAATTTGGATTGATATGAGCGAAGTATCTTCATTCTGTGTTGGATCTTGCGGAAGCAAAAATCTCACACTCAATCCTGTTCATCCCCCTTTCGGGCTGCCCGGAGAGCCTGGGAATATCATTTACGGATATCCTGAGGGATTTAACATCACCAACGCTACTGAATTCGCTTCTGTTTCCTCCGCTTCAGTGAGTGCTGCATCTGCCGCTGCCGCCACCCAGGGCCCACCACCAGCTAGCACCTCGACTGTCTACCTTCGCACAACTCCTACCCCAGGTATCAGAGAAATTGAATATCCTCCTTATGCCATCAACAATGTCCAGGGAGCGCTTGATGTCCACGCTGTGAGTCCGAACGCTACCCACCACGGAGGAACTCAGGAATATGATTTTCACAACCTCTTCGGCCATCAAATCATCAACGCAACCTACCACGCACTGCTAAATATCATGCCTTCTAAACGGCCTTTCATCATTGGCCGCTCCACTTTTGCCGGTTCAGGAAAATGGGCGGGTCACTGGGGCGGCGACAACACTTCGTTGTGGGCGTACATGTTTTTCTCCATTCCCCAGGCACTGTCTTTCTCTCTTTTTGGCATCCCCATGTTCGGCGTTGACACTTGCGGCTTCAACGGCAACACCGATGAAGAGCTTTGCAATCGCTGGATGCAATTGTCAGCCTTCTTTCCGTTTTATCGAAACCACAACGTTCTCTCTGCCATATCCCAGGAGCCATACCAATGGGCATCGGTGGCGGAAGCTACCAAGATTGCCATCAATATCCGGTATACATTACTGCCGTACATTTATACCACTTACTTCCTGGCTCATTCCACAGGATCAACTGTCATGAGGGCTTTAGCATGGGAGTTTCCGAACGATCCAACACTCGCGGCTGCTGATCGGCAATTTTTACTTGGCAGCAGCCTCATGATCACGCCCGTTCTCGCACAGGGAGCCACTACCGTCGACGGAGTGTTCCCCGGCGTCGGTTCAGGAGAGGTCTGGTATGACTGGTACAATCAATCAGCAATCACTGCTGGTCCTGGTCAGAATATCACGATTGATGCGCCATTAGGCCATATCCCTGTATACGTACGAGGTGGCAGCATCCTGCCAACTCAAGAGGCGGGCATGACAACCAAAGAGGGTAGGTCTAATCCTTGGGGGGTTATTGCTGTGGCTAGCTTGGAAGGCACTGCGAAGGGGCAGTTATATATTGATGATGGTGAAAGCCTGAAGCCTAACGCAACTCTCTGGGTTGAAGTATGTTGCTGGACCTCACTTCTCTTTTCTTTTAAGGCACTTACTAATGCCGATTCAGTTCTCGCTCACAAACTCGGCACTATATGCCACAGCTCGTGGGACATATATGGATACGAATCCCCTCGCAAATATCACTGTTATGGGAATAAACTCGGCCGTGAATAACGTGACCCTAAACGGACAAGCGATCTCTAGCGGATGGACTTACAATTCCACCAACAAGGTACTGGGTATCAAGGGGTTGAATAACAAAACTTTGGATGGGGCTTGGAGTGCCGATTGGGTACTTCAATGGGGTTGAAACCCCAGGAGTATACAATTAAGAAGATCGAACAAAATTGTAGAAAAGGAGGCAGCCGGATGATCTTGACGGAGAATATTCAATGTAGAGATATTTTTTTAGGGCCACCAAACACCTATGAGGATTAAAAAGTAGAAGACTTATGATCTGAAGAATGGATCTATTACCACTCCCAAATTAAAAGGTAAACTATAACAGCAAGATGCTATCTAACCACACGGAGTAATAACAAGCCCTGCTTATTTATCTCAGTCGGTCTACCGAATTACTTCCCATTCGCAAGTGAGGATGAGTTGCATGATACTTGAAAATGTATACAGCATCTTTCCATACATCTTTCCAAGCTCTATACGCACACTGATACTTCAAGTCCCAAAATCCCACCTACGTAGCCAGACCAGATCCCATTTCCATTCCCACAAACCCATTCCCATCTAGCAAGCTTTGGCTAGCCACATAACTGAAGCCCCCGAAGGGATTCTCATTCTGAGTCGTTGAACTCCAAGGTGCTTTGCTGCTCGTCAACACAGGACTTAGAGCCAACTCCGTGAAGTCTGTAGAAAAATTCTCCGCCAGTTCGGGGTCCGTGATCAAGGGTTGAATGGGAGGTTCAACTTCCCTTTTTGCGAGTTTCTTCCAGTCAATTTTACGGAAGAAGCGGTGTTTCTTTATGGTCAGGAGGTCTTTCGGCATGTTAGCTCCCAAGCGCTTGTTTGGCTCTTTGCGTAAGAGACGAGTGAGAAGATCTTTAGCGTCTGGCCCCAGGAAATACGGCATCACTAATTTCTGCTTGCAAATTCGTTCCTGGATTTTGGCGTGATTTTGGCCTTGGAATGGAGGACTACCTGTGAGGAGATCAAATCCAAGCGCACCAAACGACCACCAATCTACAGCCATGCCATATTTGTTGCCCAAGATGACTTCTGGTGCCATATATTCAACTGTCCCGAGAACACTATTGCATTTGTCATTTTCGTCGACGGCCACCTTTGAAAGGCCGAAGTCAGTGAGGAGCAGATGACCTTCCGCATCCAGAAGGCAGTTTTCGGGCTTGAGGTCACGATAGATGACGCCAAGGTTGCGATGGAGGTGCTCAAGCGCCAAAACCATCTCCGCCATATAGAATGACGCAACTGGTTCCGTGAACATGCGCTCTTGCGCAAGATGCGTGAATAGCTCGCCACCTTGAGCATACTCCAGTATTAGGTAGAGCTTCTCGTGGTCTTGGAAAGCATAGAACAGCTTGACAACGAATGGATGTCGGTTTACGCTCTCGAGAATGGAGCGCTCGGTCTTAGTCTGCTCAATGAGACGCTTGTGGACTGTCAAAGAGGCCTTCTTGAATTGTTTTTGCGCATAGAGTCTTCCAGTTGTCTGCTGCTTGACCAACAGAACCGTCCCGAACGTTCCCTTCCCAAGGCATCGCAAGGGATCAAAGTCAGACGCGGTCATTTTTCTCGCGAAGGTATCCTGAACCAAGCCTCCTTCAATGGCACCGTAGAGCGGCTTCTCGCTCACGCTCTCGCTGACAAAATCATTCTCGAGAGGAACTTCGTAGCTGGTAATATCGGACGTTTCATCGTCGCTGAAACCGTCGGAGGTCCCGGTACTGCTTTGCGGGTAGTGTCTAAGCTGGCTGCGACTGCGCGCAAATGAGCTGGTGCGAGAGTCGGTCTCTAGACTCAGCGTGTCGAGCTGTAGCTTTAATTTGCTGATCCCTCCCATCCCGGGCGAGGAAGTAGATCGCAGCATCGGGCTAGAATTTGCGCTTACAACATCGTTAATCTTATGTTTTCGTGGTGTATGTGTTCCATAGTCTGAGTCTTCATCTCCCGATCCATGGATAGGAGTATGAAAGCCTCGAACAGTCGTCAAGGCCGGCGCTGGGTTGTTCATGGTGCACCGCGTCGTCGCTCAGCATCTGCCCGAATTTGGGATCGATAGTTGCGGTGCAGTTTCTGATGGTTCTTCGCAATGCGCATTTGGTTCTGGACAGGGAAAGAAAGATAATTTGCGTTGTTCGGTTCGATAGTCATTTGTCGGACGTGTTTTTCTAAGAGCTGCTACTGTTGTATTGTCACCGGTGGTGTGAGGAAGAAGAAGAGAAGGGGACGAAGGCAGAAACTTGGAAAATGGCAGGACATGTGGCTCGGAGGCGCTTTTCACGTGAAACGCTAAGCCCCAGTGGGATTTGGCTTCCGCATCCGCTAAAATAATAATATCAACATCTCGTTCACCTGCACAAGTACATATATAATATATTCCAACTCTGGACTATACTTTGCGGTCGATGCCAAGTAACTTCTCATGGACCCGCTCGTCATGAAAAGTCTCTCGATTTCTGTTATTGCAATAAAATGGCCCCTTTTGGTTATGTTTGCCTTGTGCTCTGCTAATGCAGCCGGCCGGCCACTCTCGGCCTCTTTCTAAGACCCAAGACAACAGCTCGGCGAAGCATTCTTCTTAGACCTAGGAGAGTGCTGCGGAGAGGCCAAATATATTACAAGTATTACATAACGAGAGATTGCAAAAATTAAGCTGTATTTTAATGGCGCGGAGTGAGTCTGAGAAGGCTATATTTCAATCAAACAAACTATAATGACAATAGACAGATTGAACTAATGTTCGTCTATCTACTTAAATAGATCAACTCCCTATATGTCAACTAAGCCTACGCTTGAGAATCGACTTCTTCTTCGACCGTTCCCTTAACAGGAGTAGTGATCGCGGGAGGCTCAATCTTTGGACGACCAGGCTCCTCTAGTGGGCGATTTGAGTCGAGAGCATTCCAGGTCTTCCTTATGCTGTCCAGGTAGGTATCGAAGCCGCTATTAGCACCAATTGGACCGTCTCCTGCGAACTCGGAAGCAAGATAAATCAACTCATCAACTGTTACATCTTTGTGGTCGACAACAGAGACGCAAAGGATATAGGCGAAGACATTCTTATGGTCGGAGATTACTCCTTCGTTGGCGAAAGTGTATTTATAGGTATATATGTCTACTCGGATTACGGCATTGCTGTCCAATCTTGTTAATATAGAATTATGTTTATCCACAATTCATAATAGCTACATACTGTTGGATACAGACGAAAAATTTCTCGGCACAATTTTCCCCTACTGATGTATTTCCAAGAATGGCAGAGAGGCCATTCTTGACTACACTTTTGATTCCTGCGAGGGCTTCTTGTGACTCAGGATCGCCTGCACCAAAGAATGCGTTTACAGCGTTGTCTACACCTTCAGCTGGCTGCCATGATAATATTAACAAACAATCTGTATCTTAATTATGATATATTAGTACTTACTTGTGTCTCGGCATCGACTTGGACCTGGCGTTCAAACTTTAACGCTCTCTTCCCCGGCACACTAGTTTTCATTGCAGACTCTCGATCCAAAAACATAGTCTTCAATTTAGCTTCAAAGGAGTCGAGTCGAGCGTTAGCTAGTTTTATCATTATTTCAACCTGCTCCCTGGCCTGTGCTCCTTTGTCCTGGCTACTGCTGCCATCTGCGATAGCGCTGGCTGCTGCTCCCATTTTGGTAAATATGAAGTATATAATGAACTAATTCCAAAGAGGGCTATTCATTTGAGATTATTATCACAATGAAGTGGCATCGATCTTCATTTTATACTCCTAACGATACTCTATTTAGAAATTCATAATAAACCAGTTCTCCTCCGTTACTACAAATATAGGCTCGGCTTCTTTTATTACGCCATCCAGAGCGTAATAACTTTGAACAGGTTCAATTGTTGTCAACACAGGCAAATGCAGTATGATATCAGGAAAAAGACAATTTAAACCTTCTCGTGGGAATGAATGGGACTCGACAAAATCTGACGGATTCGCCACATCCTTTTAATGGGTTCCCAGCTCGGATGGTGTAGATGCAGAAAAGCTCAGTCTAGAATGCTTTACACCATCTGAGCTTTGTTGTAATATTCCAATTCGAGCCAAGCAGTATAAGCGTAATCTTATCTTTAATATATCCAATATAGTGTATGTTTTATCGTGTCCCTCGACCTGTGAGAAAATACTAGCTTATTTCCAGGCACCCCTTGTCGCGGGTTTGCACTTATTTATTCAGTCTAATGGTATTACCTACAATACAAGAAGGTAAAGATAAGGAAGGAAGAGCAGCCAGTTCTACTCTGACGATAAACAGTCGCACGCTATCCCCTCGTCTGGCGCGCGAGAACTAGCGTTGAGCAAGGGCAGCTGTAAACAGTCCTATTGGTTACACTCTTGATAAATTTACTAATAACGGATATTTTACAGAATTACAGATCCCTTGTTCCACGCTAGTTCTCGCGCGCCAGACGAGGGGATAGTAACCTAGGAAACGCTGGTCACCTGACGATCAAGTTTAAGTAACAGTGTTGCAATATATGACTGTGGTTGACGACTTGATTGATGATGCCTGTCGTACGTGGCCTATTTAACCTGTAGCCTAGCTTACATAATAGCTCCAAGGGCGACCGAAGTGCCATTTCAACAAACAGGTCTAACATGTCACATTATTAGGGGTATATAATTAGCCTGCATATTTATATTTAGAATTACAATTATGATAAAAAACTAAGCCTCAAGGGCATGGCTCATTTCCTACTATATATCCTGTTTCTAAGTAAAATCCAGTGTAGTTTTTGCTTTCTTTCAGTATAAAAATTTACTTTTAATACTATAGTACATGAATTAAAATATATATTAAAAGAGAGAATGAAATGAGTTGAGCAGTTCTATAACAAGTGCCACTTGATAAATATAAATTAATAGCAATAAAATCTATTTGACAGTATAAGAACAATATAGAACGTTGCTGGAGTGGCATATCTAGTGGCCTTTCTCTGCGAGTCACAATTGTTTAGTTCATTGGCACCGTCGCTATGTACCCTTATGATTTGGAAATGACACTGAACACAGAACAGTAAGTATTAAGAGATCCAAAATATCGTACACCAAAAAGTAGTCGGTAGACAAATGCAAACTATGCATTATGCAGGGACCTTGATTCCAGCGCTTGGTTCTCGGGTTTGCGGTTCGTATATTCTAGGAATGAGACCTTCAGCCATCTCAACTGCTCCATCCATGTTATCTTTATTGAAGAGGAACAACCCTTGGATTGCGGCAGTACTTGTTTGTCGCTTCGCTCCATTGACCTCGCCTGCAGCGCTGGAGATGAGGTCGAGGCCTTCTAATCTCTTCAAAAAAAGTACTCTTCCAGTCCCGTCCTTATCAATATCTCCATAAAATCGATTCCACATCTCCTCTGCTTGATATCTGGTAGCCTCGCCAATTCTAACCGTCATATCTACTCGCCCAGGCCGTATCAAAGCTTCGTCAAGACGATCGATGTGGTTTGTAGTTAAGAATGCAATTCTTTCCTCCCCGGCGGCCACCCCATCCAACGCATTTAACAGTCCGGAAAAGGTAACGGTAGCCCCACCATATCCATCTCCATCCACCTGCCTCCTATTGCTGAAAGCTGCATCCGCATCCTCTAGCAGAAGTATTGTCCTTGGCGGTAATTTGGTCAGGAGATGTGCCAGCTTGTCATCCGTAATTCCACGCTCACTCAAATTAATGATTGCTACGCCAAAATCTAACTCACCAGCGAGTGCCTGTATAAAAGAGCTTTTTCCACTTCCTGGGGGACCATATAATAGATAGCCTCTCCTATATGGTATACCCCGATCTATATACCACTGATGCCTATTCAGAAAATCCTTGACATCATCTACTATCCTCTCCTTAATGCCTCGGTCCAGAATGACAGATTCTAAAGGTCGTTTCTTTCGCGCGTCTCCAAATTGCATCCACTCCATACCACGCGACGTGTACATGATTGTCTTCCCCTCATGCGCTGATATCGCCAGTTGATGCGCCTCTGAAAATATATCCTCAAATATATGTCGATGCGCATATAGGGTTGTTAGGGTGACAGTCTCGTGCGGCTCGCCGGTACTCATGTTCGCCGAGGTCTGCTTCTCTCGATTGATAACTATGAAAGCATTTTTGTGCTTTACGATGTGTCTCCCATACCCGGGTTGCAGGAAAAAATGCGCATGGGCCGGCCGACCCTTGATTGAATTGGAAGTCGTTTTGACAGATAGATGGTGCACACGTGTCAGCTTTGAGGCGAGATATCCTACAGGAGGTCGGGGCAAGGAGAGCCATGCCAATATCCACTGGTACGAGTCGTCTTGTTTGGAGATTTCGAGGTCGACGAGAAGACGTCTTTTTATAAGGGATGCGCCTCTGACGGCAGAGCGCTGTGCAAGGGCCGCTGCTGCTCCCAATCCAGCCAGGCCGATGCCACCTGCAAATAGAGGATTGTTGAACAGCGCATCGAGTTGGAGGAATGATGCTGATGTTGGAGGATCCGACATGTTTGAAGTTGGAAATTGTTTGGGGGAAGCTTTTGAATGACGCTGCTGGTACGCGACGGGAAGCGAGGCTACCTCTACACAGCTACCTAGGCCGAGTATGGCATTGGGCTAGAACCGTAACTTTAAGCTTAAAACAATGCAAGAACAAAGTTTTTTCTCCTCTCACGACACTATCGATTCCAGATCTCAGTTTCTTTTTTCTTTCTGCTTTTTTCTTCTTGTTTTATAAATACTTTACTATCTGTAATATCTATAGCAGCGTGTCTTCGCCGGACACTGCCTGGAGGGCCTCTGTTTCCCACTGCACAGTTCGATCCAGACGGCCTTGGTCAATCGATCCTCGGCTTGCATAATATATTATCTCTCCTTGCCTCACTATTATTGGCCAGCCCACATGCATCCGCAGGCCGAGGCTTGAAAGAACTTGTATTATGACCATTACACCTCCTACGCAGCAGGCTCAGCTCTTGTTGACTGATAAATATATGAGTGAGTCACATGATGTGTATACCTAACTAGATAACCTTTTATATTTTCCAAACGCTACAGTTTTTCAAGGCGGGCCTCCTGCTCGCTCTTCTCTGCTCGAACTAGCCAATTGAAGAATGTGTAATCAATATCTTAACCAGAGAAACTATTATGCAATAAAAGTGTTGCTTTCAATAGGTGCAGGCAGCCGTTGTGTCTACAGGCCAAAAAGTGACATGGCCATTTTCCAGATTCCGCTTCTGGAGGGCGGACCAACCAAGTCATGCCATGATCTCTCGGTCATGAGAGTAATTTATCATCTGAGCTCACTCTCACGGTAGGGGTAGGTATGTTGATCGCTTCCGAAGATTGAGCTTGCATCTTCGTGCAGAACTTATTTCCATGAAACGCAGGTGACTGTTTCTATCATATCTTTCGCCTAAGGATCCTATGGCAGTCTCAAATTGAATTTCAAGAGCTTGTCTGTGACCGGTCCATATCGAACGAGTTCTTGAATCCTGAACCCTGACTGCACCATCCACCGTCGGGCAGATAGAGCACCTTCCACAACAGTACATCACCATCGCGCAGTGCGAAGGCACATTTCTCAGAGATAGGCCGATGCTTATCGCATTCATGAGGTGTATTTTGGATTTCAAATCCGATGGCTGAGATATCTAATCCCTTCAGTCTGAAGATTGCCGATTGACTGGCTTGTTCTAGCTCTTTATACGTCTCCATCTCTAGGACACCGCTGAAGTTCATCTTCCTGCCCTGAAAACCGACCAATTTATTTTGATCTTAATTACACAAAGATTAATTAAGAAAAGCTTTACATCAATCAATTCAACCCTTGACTATCCTATCGCGGTCTTGCTTCGGTTATTGCAATATCTTTCCGGAGCTTCCATTGGCGATCAGGAACTGGGATTTAAATTACGTGCATGAGAGCCATGATCAGCAACTGATAGATTTTGCAGTGACACATGCCCAAAGGAGTACCTACATGCAAGCTACCGTCATGTCGTTAGGTATTTTTGGACTTTAAGATATCTGCGACTTTCCTCTACAGCTTATAATGATATGGAATAGAGTCGTGCAGTGGTCTAGGAGATAGGGCGAGACATAGAGCTTTTGGTTTTACTAATCTTCACCATAACCATGCCTTCAGGTTTCTATCGACAGTAATTTAAAGCTGATTAGTTCTATGAAAATCAGGTCTAAACTTCCTCTTTAGTAGAACCTTCGTATTCTAATCTAAGTATCAGAGCTTTTTGTAAGGTTTATCATAATAACTACTAGCCAAAGTGGATCATCAGTTCATTCAAACTAATAGGGGCTTCATATATGAATCCACGTGTGTAATCACCGCAGAACGACATAACTCCAGTTTAAAAAGCTTATTTCACCGTTACCCAAGCTGTACTTGCCACTTTCGGAAAGTTGCTTCTCATATGAAAACCCAACCACCCTCCATCACTTCTTGGAATGTTCAAGGCCCAGACTTTGAAGACAACATCACACGACCCGTAGCTGGTCAAAAGCATGGTATCTTACTAGCATTCTTTGAGGTAGCTTCAGAGTTAATCCACTATCTAAAATGGGAAGCTGTCGCCAAGTCTTACTGTTACTGAAAGTATGAGATGAGAAATACCACCTTCTACACCGGGAGATACCGATCTCACAAGATCATTTTCTCTGTTTCCACTGGTAAAAAATATCTTCTTTACACGTCGGAATCTACCAAAAATGTTCAAGTATCACTACTGAGGCTATACTAACCCATGCTCCCCCTTGGGCTTCCCATATTAGCTTAGGTAGCTCGAATCCATTCCCTTTTCCCGGAAACTGGATATCTGTCTTGGTAGTCTGGAACAAGTTTCCTATCTCGGAACTATATGACAGCTAAGAGTATTCATGTATAGGCTCTAGTTACATATGTGAAGTATAAAGCCAAGGATATTTCATCTAATATTAAAGTGCGAACGGCAGCCTCCCAATCTCCGACATTTAATCAATCAATATATTTTCTCGCTCTATTGCCTCATTCTACCAATACGCATCATGAAGCTACCCTTGTCCCTGAGCATTGCTCTTTTTGCCGCCTCCACCATCGCTGCTCCTAGTGGCAGTAGGTTGGCTGCTCGTGCTCAACGGCGAGGAACCCACACCCGTTCAGGCGTGGCTAACATTATCCACTCATCGGAAGTTGTTGAGGGTGGGAATGTTACACACGTTGACTACAGCTCTAACTGGGCGGGTGCAGTGCTGACAGCTCCCCCACCTGGAGCTACCTTCAACTCTGTATCGGGCCAATTCACAATTCCAACACCATCTTTCCCGTCGTCATCAGACTCTGGAAGCTACTCTGCTGCTATTTGGGTTGGTATCGATGGTGACACTTACCAGAATTCCATCCTACAAGCTGGTATCGATATTACTGTCTCAGGAACACCACAAAATCCTACCTACTCTTATGACTCTTGGTATGAATGGTTTCCAGACTATTCTCATGATTTCAGCACTTCCAGTTTTTCTTTCACAGCTGGAGACGTAATTAGCGTTTCAATCACCTCCAGCAGCTCCACCAAGGGAGTTGTCAAACTCCAAAACCTCACAACGAAGAAATCAGTCTCTAAGTCTCTTACGGCACCAGATTCCTCCTCTGCTCTGGGAGGCCAAAACGCTGAGTGGATTGTTGAGGATTTTGAAGAGGGTAGCTCGCTAGTATCTTTTGCTGATTTTGGTACTGTCTCAATCACTAAATGTGTGGCTGGTGCATCCGACGGGTCGACCTCAGATATCACCGATGCAGATATTATCGAGATCGAGGATAGTAGTGGAACGGTGTTGACAACCGTTACATTACCAAGTGCTTCCGAGGTGCAGCTCGTTTATAATTAAATCCGATTGAAATGCCTCAGATCCATTTTGAAGCAAATATTTGCACCTAAAGGTGCTGAATGGTTGGGCATAACAGAAGTGTTAGCAACGCATTTTTGTACTAGCATTGGTATGAAGGTGGTGAGTGAGATGTAAATAATGAGCTGTCATATGGTTACCAAATGTTCAATTTAATTACTTGCTATATGATGAAGAGAGATGACAGAGCGCCTTGATCCACGAAAGACTTGTGTTATCTTAATTTGAAATATCAGTAAAGCTTCACGTTCCTTTAAGCGCATTTAATTTTCTCTACATTGCCAGATTTTTTAATTCTTATCATATATAATGCAAATTAGGAGAAATTGTTGAAGTCAGTATCACCTGACCATCACATGACTGCCCTCGCCTAATTGGCTAGGCACCCACAAATCCATACCT